>BQKN01065019.1:303844-330657 GCA_022839385.1 Asparagus kiusianus
CCGATAGGTCCCCACTCACAGCTCGGTGTTAACGATCGACGATTGGACGACGCTACCCAGTTCACAAGAGCTCAAATGACGCCGGTGAGCGACTGAAGCAAACCGACGGATTACGTGAGCCGACAGAACGTCAGGATCACGAGGGTACGGGTTGACCGAAAACCCCGCGATCACCGCAATTGGACCAACGCCCGCTGTGCCCCGATCACCCCACGGATAATCCAACCATCGGGGCCTACAGAGCTCGCCGTCACGATTCCAACGCATCCGAAATCACTCAAATCCGAGTTCGGACGAAAAGTCAACGGCGAGTCAACGGCGAGTCAACGGCAGGACAACGGCAGAACAACGGCACAGCCTCGGACTGCGTTGGGACACCCAAATGGGCCTCGGCAGGCCCGAGACACCCCCTAGGGGGTGTCTCACATCAGCCCCTCCCCCATTCACTTGGCTATAAATAGCCCCCTAGGGCCTCCTTTGTGAGGGGCTCCTGATTTTGCTCTCAATTCAAGGCTGAATTATCTTAGCCAAGGATTGTTCTGCAAGAGAGCGGCGAAGCCCTGCCGGAGTGAGGAGTCAGAGTCTGCAAGATAGCGACGAAGCCCTGCCGGAGCAAGGAGTAAGGCGTTCTTCATCAGCTCCCTTCATTCACCCATCCTTTTCCTTGGTGTTGCCCTTCGCAGGCAACACTAAGAAGAGCTATTATCTCGTTTTAGCCGAGATATACGCTTATAACTTCTAGATCTCACGCGGATCGACGAAGTTCTGTTTCTATATCCCTCTGCGGATAGACGAAACTCTGCCGGATTTTCCCGGAAAGGATCTTGAAAAGTCGGCGGTCCACGGATATCGACGTCCCTGTCACAGGCCAACAACCCACGCAAGCGAGACCGTACCAAACCGGGATCTCGTGTTTATTTTCGTTAAAGTTGTAACCCTTTTGTTTTCATTTTATTCTGTTGTAACGCTCAAAGTTGTAAGAGATCTCGAAAAAGAGAACATCAATGAAAATAGCAACTTTTACCGGAAACAGAAACTATCTACCCTTGAGGAACCTCCTGAACTGCACGAAACTTCCCCTTAGTCCTCTGTGCTGCTGGCGGTGCCTCAAGTCTTGTCTGCTGGCCCTGACCTCTAAACTGCTGTCGCTGCTACTGCTGGTTCGGACCCTTGCCCTGCTGGGCTCCTGTTGGTGCGCTACGGCACTCCGATGCCTTACGTCCAACCTTGCGATAGTTAAAACACACTCCCTGGAACTTGCGCTGCTGATGCGCTCTCTGATCCTACTGGGGTCCCTTCTTATGAGGGCCTTGTTGCTGCTGGGATCTAGAAAAATGCCTCTTGTTCTTGCCCTTATCCCCTGTCTGCCCTGCCTTAGTCTTCCCTTGCTTATACTTCTGAAACATGGTAGTCTCAATCTCCTGTGAGGTGGCGGCTTCTGTTACCTCTCGAACTGAATAGAACTTCCTCGAGATGAGGTATCGATGAAGATTAGGGCAGAGCCCTGCTAAGAACATCTGAGCCTGACGCTCTCCTGTCTGCCACATGCACGTGAAGTGCAGCAACTCTATAAATCTGCTCTCAAAATCTACCATCGACATGTCCCCCTGAGTCAACCGGGACAACTTAAGCTCCTTCCCAGTCCGTACTGTAGAAGAAATATACTGTCCATCGAAGAAATAAACAAAGTCCTCCCATACGAGGGTCATCCGATACTCTGGAGTGAACTGGAGCCTATACCATCTCCCGGCATCTCCCTTCAGAGTGTAGGACGCCAATCTCTGCTTCTGGACCGAATCCACATTAAGTATATCGAGGATGTTACTCACATCCTCCTTCTACTTATGGGCTACAAGTGGATCTGCTACCCCTGGAACTCTGGTGCTCTCATCTTCTGATACCTCTCAACCATACTGAGCCAAGCCTCCTGCTCTGTGGCTCTATCTGGGACTGCTGGTGGAATAGATGCAGGTGCGGCCTCTGAGGGTCTCTCACTGATAGGAACTGCTGGTATCCCCTACGGCTGATCTGTTGCTGGTGGTGGTGGTGTTAGTGGCGTGACATGATTCGCCACAAGCTCCTTAATTGCTACCATCCTAGGTATGATGGGATCCATGAGATCAAGAAGATACTAGGGAGCCTGCTGTGGCTGAGGTGGTGCCTGCTGTGGCTCGGGTTGAGCTTGCTGTGGCTCAGGTGGAGCCTGCTACGACTCTGCCTGTCCAGCTCTTCGAGTACGAGGTCTACCACGTCCTGCCATCTCTCTCTGATCATAAACAAAATAAGAGTTTATGAGTCAAAATAGATATATACACATACATAGCATATCACAATATGATTTTCACAACAATTTAGTATTCACACTAATACTTTAAATTTACACAAAAATAGTTGTCATATAAAAAAATATCCTTAAATTTTGAGATATACGCATATATCGTCCTCACTCATGCTAGGGAATTCTTACAGACTCTATACATGAATCCTAAGAAACTCTATCCTAGCTCCACGACTCGACACAGGATGATCCTAAGGATACTGGAACTAGAGCTCTGATACCAACTGTGACACCCCTGGGTTCACACAAGGCTGTAGTCCAAGGTGAAACCAATAATGTCAAACAGATGAAGTAATAGAGAAATCAAATTAATATTCCATCAACTAGCATACTGAAGTACAAGACAATGTCAGAAATAAATAAACTGAAGTACTCAACAAGTCTCAAAAACAAAATATCTGACAAGAGCAAATAAGGTACATAGCCTTTACAACTTCTAGATTAAAACCCTTAAATGTCTAAACAAAACTCTACAGTGGAGCTCAAAAGAGAAATATAACTAAATAGACAGCTAAAACTAAAATGCATCGCCATCAACCTGCGACTCTTCGGGCTCCTGGCTCGTTACCTGAAAGGGGGAGGGACAACGAGCGTCAACGCGCCAGCAAGCAACATCACAACCAACCCCAAGGGAAAGAACTCGTTGTATACAGAAAATACAGTTAATACATATATATATATGAAATCACTTTAGGTCATTACAACGGGAGCATAAGTACGTCGAGCGAAATAATCCAAACAAGGAAACCCTCATGTATATACCATATAGCTCAAGTTGTAAATCCCTATGTAAGAGGATTTTAGTATTTAGGAAACTACAACACGAGCATAGGTACGTCGAGCGAAATAATCCAAATAAGGAAACCCTCATGCATGTATATACCTTTTATCTCAAATTGTAAATCCCTAAATACCAAACCCAAAATCTAATACAAGAAACAATAATATAAGAAGACAATCCTATCTCAGAACTAAAATACAGTGTCATATCACAACTCACATAAGTGTCATGTCCAGCCTATACAAATATAAGTGTCATGCTCAAGGTCTATCTGGTGTCCAACACATGGACGAATAGGTAAATGTCTAACACGAGAACTAAAATGGATTATAGTCCAACACGAGGAATAAAATGGATTATAGTCCAACACGAGAACTTCAATGAATTATAGTCCAACATGAGGACTGAACAAACTATGTAAATATAGATGAGATATGTGGAAAGATATACCTATACAAATTTCACACGCGTCTCGGTGTGTAAACTTAAACTTGTGTCCGCATGTTATCTCACATGTAAAGATACAGGTTAAACAATAATTTTGAATATCAGCTATCCGAGGCGACTCCTCGTTCATATAGAAGCACACAAAGACAGTAAACATGCCCAAACGGTTTCGGTTAAAACGAAACAACTCAAATAGATCCAAAATAAGGAAAAACTAGAAATTTCATCGTCAGTCGACTCATGAGTCGACTGGGATCATCAGTCGACTCATTAGTCGACCTGACAGACACAAAAAAATTAAGAAAACAGAAAATTTTCCGTAAGTCGACTCATTGGTCGACTCATCAGTCGACTGATAAGTCGACTCATTGATCGACTGAGCAGAAAATTCCCAGTTTCTGTTTTCGTTGATTATTTGCAAAGATGTTAACCTAAAGTTCTTCTTCATCATTTCCAGCAACATAAAAATGATTATTACACATGTGTAACACACTGAAACGAAAGATATGCATGTAATCACTTACATTAAAACCCTAAACATATTTATACATGTTTAAAAACTTATTAAAAATAGTAAATCACATTAAAACTCATGTTTAAAAAAATTCCAGATCTGGATCAATATTACAAAACGTTGGTGAGCTTTTATTAACCAAAACATTTGACTTCTCGCATCATACGCTATAGAGATATACTTTTATACGCAAAATAATGATTTAGGCTCAATGAATCCGAAATAAAACCAAATAAAACTATACAAACAGTGAGTATAGGGCTGGGCGAGATGTTACTTGCCTCTAATATGCTGTTGGATCTCTAGAAACGAGAGAGAACAAATCCCCCTTCGCTAAAATGCCCAAAACTGCGGAAAAACTCCCCTAAATCCCTCAAACTTGCCGCCAAAAACTGGATCTAGGGTTAGAGAGAGGGAGAGGGGGCTAGGGTTCTGAAAACTAATGGAAAAGGGTTGGTTTCCGGTAAAAGGAATTATATAATATGGTTAAAACCCGAACCAAACTCAACCAAACCCACAACTAAAAATAAAACCCGAAATCAGCCCGTCAGTCAACTCATAGGTCGACTCATCAGTCGACTCATTGGTCGACTCATAAGTCGGCTCATAAGTCGACTGAGCAGACATTTTCCAGTTCCGTGCATGCTTTTGCTAATTTTCCAAAACCAATGCACAAAACTCTATAAAAATACACTCATACATATCTTGTAACTTATCATCAAGTGTCTCTATGACCTCAAGTCATTAACCATAATAGAATTATTTATCATTAATAATTCACATATACTGCTAACAAAAATACAGGGTTTTACATTCTTCCTCCCTTAAAAGAATTTCGTCCTCGAAATTCAGAAATCATACTAAAACAAATAATATTACTCTAGATAAGCATATAGTGATATTTATATTTAACAATCCAGGATGACTATACTCCCACTCAACTCTTAATCAAATGGAACTAGTATGTCGGGCAAAAATTCCAAACAAGGAATCCCCCATATATATACCATGTGTTCCAAAAGGTTAAGAATTGAGCGGAAATATCCTCATTCCAGCGTTAAATCTAAACATAATCACATAATTACTCATGCACATAAATTAATTCACTTCCTCAATAAATGCAGGAAGTAGCGCTACATATCATCTTCGCGCCGTCGAAAATCATCTTCGATGTCCACACTTAACCATCTAAAATGTAAATACCCCCACTTAACCCCTAACTAAATGGAATAAGTACATCGAGCGAAAAATCCAAACAAGGAACCCCTCATATATATACCATATGTTCCGAGTACTTAGGAGATAAGTGGTAATACCCTCATTTTAGTGTTAAGTATAAACGTCGCCATAATTGAATCTATAAGCCATATATAAACCATACAAAAAGCTTTAATATACATGCTCAAACATGTGTGGATAGTCGCAACGCATATCCTCTTCGTGCTCCCAAGAAATCTCCTCAACGCCTCTTCGGTTCCACTGAACTTTCACCAAAGGAATCATCTTGTTTCTAAGCCTCTTGTCCTCCCTGGCAAGTATACAAATTGGAACCTCAATAGTAGTCAAATCCTCCTGAAGCTCAATCTCTACTGCATCTAATACTCGTTGCTGTTCCTCATCATGCAAGTATTTCTTAAGCAAAGAAACATGAAATACATTGTGTATACTAGACATCAATGCTGGAAGATCTAGTCTGTATGACACAGCTCCAATGCGTTCCAAAATCCAGAAGGGTCCAATATACCTCGGTGCAAGTTTTCCTCGTCTCTCGAATCGCTGAATGCCTTTCATAGGCGATACCTTCAGCATAACTGAATCTCCAACCTGAAACTCCAAGGGTCTTCGTCTCTTATCTGCATAGCTCTTTTGCCGACTCTGAGCGGCTAAAATCCTATCTTTGATCAATGCTACCTTCTCAGTAGTCTGCCTCACAAGTTCTGGTCCAAGCATTAAGCTGTCCTCTGGCTTTGCCCAACATATCGGTGATCTACAAGGTCTCCCGTACAATGCCTCATATGGGGCCTTACCGATCATCACTTGATAACTATTGTTATAAGTGAACTCTATCAGTGAAATATGCTCCTCCCAGCTACCTTGAAAGTTTATGACACAAGCCCGCAACATGTCTTCCTACACCTGATTCACCCTCTCCGTCTGACCATCTGTCTGTGGATGGAATACACTACTGTAAGATAACTTGCTGCCGAACGAATCCTTGAAACTCCTCCAAAAATGTGAAGTGAACACTGAACCTCGATCTGACACAATCGTATCAGGAACTCCATGAAGTCGAACTATCTCCCGAATAAATATCCTCGCATACGCCTCAGCTGCATATGTAGTCCTCACTGGAATAAAATGTGCTGACTTCGTCAACCGGTCCACTATCACCCAAACATAATCATTCCTCTTCTTCGACTTCGGCAACCCTACAATGAAGTCCATAGAAATATCCGCACATTTCCACTCTGGGATGGGTAAAGGCTGAAGTGTTCCTGCCGGTCTCTGATGCTCTGCCTTCACCTGCTAACAGGTAAAACACTTAGCCACATAGTCTGCAATCTCTCTACGCATACCAATCCATGAGAAGTGTCTCTTCAAGTCCTTATACATCTTAGTGGTCCATGGATGTACTGTGTACCTAGTACAATAAGCCTCATCAAATAACTCTCTCTTCAACTCGGCACTGGATGGCATAACCAGCCTACTCTTCATCCGTAGACCTCCATCTGCTTCAATGGTCCATTCAGCCTTAGGCTCTTTGGAAATCTCCTCATTTTGGATTTGAATCCAAGAGTCTTCCAGCTGAGCTCTGACTATTCTGGTACTCCAAGATGGCTGAACTGACACAGCTCCCAAAAACGCACTGGTTCCACCAATCTGGGGTCTGGAATCAAACTGGCTAAGAGTAAGAAGATCTCTATACAATGAACATCTCAAAGCCGAAACCCGATGTCGATGCTTCCTACTCAAAGTATCTGCTACGACATTCGCCTTTCCCGGATGATACTGAATCGCGAACTCGTAATCCTTGATAAACTCAATCCATCTCCTCTGTCTCTGGTTGAGTTTTTTCTGAGAGAAAAGATACTTCAGACTCTGGTGGTCTGTGAACAACTCAAACTGTACTCCATACAAGTAGTGTCTCCATGACTTCAATGCAAATACTACTACTGCTAACTCCAAATCATGAGTGGGGTAGTTCTGCTCATGCACCCTTAACTGCCGTGAGATATATGCTACTACCCTCTGAGTTTGCATCAAGACGCCTCCTAATCCTGCCAATGATGCATCTGTGTAGACGACGAACGTCCTGTCGCTGCTCGGAATAGTCAAAACTGGTGCTGAAGTCAACTTAGTCTTCAATATATCAAAGGACTTCTAGCACTCCACACTCTAATTGAACTATACACCCTTCTTCGTAAGGCGTGTAAGTGGCATCGAAATCTTTGAGAAGTCCTGGATGAACTTCCTGTAATAACCGACTAATCCCAAGAAGCTACGAATCTCTGTCACCGTCTTTGGTGGTTTCCAATCAAGAACTATTGTAACCTTAGCCGGATCCACTGCTATGCCCTCTCTACTGATGACGTGGCCGAGAAATCTGACTTCTGAAAGCTAAAATTCACACTTGCTAAACTTGGCATATAACTGATGCTCCTGCAGAGTCCTCAAAGTTAACCGTAGGTGCTGCTCGTGGTCTGCCTCTGATCTTGAATAAATGAGGATGTCGTCGATAAAAACAATCACAAACTAATCTAAGAAGGGATGGAAAACCCGGTTCATCAAGTCCATGAATACTGCGGGTGCATTGGTCAGTCTGAATGGTATGACCATGAACTCGAAAGATCCATATCGAGTAAGAAAGATGGTCTTGGGAATATAAACCTCCCTAACACGCAACTGATGATAACCAGAATGAAGATCAATCTTCGAGAAGAACTGCGCTCCTTGCAACTGGTTGAACAAGTCATCAATCCTAGGTAATGGGTACCTATTCCGGATAGTGACCTTGTTCAACTCTCTATAATCAATGCACAATCTCATACTACCGTCCTTTTTCTTCACGAAGAGAACTGGCACGCCCCACGGAGAATGACTCCGACGAATAAATCCCTAAGCTAGCAACTCGTCCAACTGGGTCTAAAGCTCCCTTATCTCAGCTGGTGCTATGCCTGGCTACAACTCAATACAAAACTCGACCTCTCTCACAGGAGGTAACCTAGGTATGTCCTGAAAGACATCCTGATACTCTGAGACAACTCTAGTCTCCAACAAATCAGCACCCTGATCCTATCATATCACCTCCTCGATGTACGCTAGAAATGACTCCGCAAAACGGTTACCCTGAGAGGTTGCCACAATCATCTCGGACCCATCGGATGATACGAGTTGCCGTGCGAGCATCCTTTGGTCGCGGAATTACCAAAAGGTGGGTTGAGAAGAAGACAACTAAAACACAAGAAAAATTCAGTATGGCGAAGGAAAATACCTTCTCTAGATTATGAAGAATCAATTATTACAAATCTCTCCCTCACAATCTCACTAGAATCAAGAACAACCTCTCAAACCTCTCTAAACCCTAACCTCTCTTGATTAGAATCTTTCTCTGATCTAAGATCTCTAAGATCATCACATCTAAACCCTAATCCTTTTGATCAGGATCTCTCTTAGACCTAAAACCCTTTAGATCTACATCTTGGCCTCTAACCTCCTTGTTTAGAACCCTAAACAATCCCTATTTATAGGGTTTACAACGTGGTAGCAATCTGGTAAATAACCAAAACCAAACCAAACTAGAATTCCTTCAAAACAGAAACCAAGTCTGCCCAGGAAACCTCGATGAGTCGACACATGACTGCATATGAGTCGACTCGTGACTAATGAGTCGACTCATAAACTACTGAGTCGACCGAGTAGAAGCTTTTGACAAAACATCTGGGTTTTGTGAGTCGACTCATGATAGGCATGAGTCGACTCAACTTGATGAGTCGATTCATGTACATGTATGAGTCGACTAACGAGCTGAAATCTGGATTCTTCGAATCTACTGCTTGCCGTCTCGTTCCACGCTTCTACTTGTGCTCCGTCGTGTTGCTTCACACCACTATTCTCAAGATATCATGAGAATCACCTATCCTCAAGCTCCCATGAGGATCACTAAGCTCCCGAACCAGAGAAGAAGATACACACGTATCATGGCTCCCCTCTTTAAGAACTTGAAGTTCCTTTCAAGTCTAGAACTTCTGTTAAGGGAACTCTCAGGCACCTCCATCTTTGTGGCCTTCAATCATCTTCTTCTTCCTTAATCTCTGAACTCCTTCCAAAGAAAAGGATCTCGCCTAGCTTCTTGTATTACGATCGAGTCAGGACCATACACAAGATGCCCCTTCATCGGATCTAATGCTCTGATACCAACTTGATACGATTTGCCGTACGAGCACCCTTTGGTCGCAGAATTACCAAAAGGTGGGTTGAGAAGAAGACAACTAAAACACAAGAACAATTCAGTATGGTAAAGGAAAATTCCTTCTCTAGATTATGAAGAATCAATTATTACAAATCTCTCCCTCACAATCTTACTAGAATCGAGAACAACCTCTCAATCCTCTCTAAACCCTAACCTCTCTTGATAAGAATCTCTCTCTGATCTAAGATCTCTAAGATCCTCACATCTAAACCCTAATCCTTTTGATCAGGATCTCTCTTAGACCTAAAACCCTTTAGATCTACATCTTGGCCTCTAACCTCTTTGTTTAGAACCCTAAACAATCCCTACTTATAGGCTTTACAACGTGGTGGTAATCTGGTAAATAACTAAAACAAAACCAAACTAGAATTCCTTCAAAACAGAAACCAAGTCTGCCCAAGAAACCTCGATGAGTCGACTCATGACTGCATATGAGTCGACTCATGACTGATGAGTCGACTCATAAACTGCTGAGTCAACCGAGCAGAAGCTTTTGACAAAACGGCAGGGTTTCGTGAGTCGACTCATGACAGGCATGAGTCGACTCAACCTGATGAGTCGACTCATGTACATGTATGAGTCGACTCACGAGCTGAAATCTGGATTCTTCGAATCTGCTGCTCGCCGTCTCGTTCCACACTTCCACCTGTGCTCCACCGTGTCGTTTCACACCACTATTCTTAAGATATCATGAGAATCACCTATCCTCAAGCTCCCATAAGGATCACTAAGCTCCCGAAGCAGAGAAGAAGATACACACGTATCATCGGACGCCCGCAAATTGACTATCATCGCAAAGCAGTCAATACTAGCATGTTAGGAAGATAACCAATCCATACCAAGGATGACATCAAACTCGGACATATGCAACACTATCAAATCAAGGACGAACCCCAACTCATCTAGACTGATAGAACACCTCCTACAAACGCTATCCAGAAGCGATATCTCACATAAAGGGGTAGAAATTGATAAAGGGGTGTCTAATGGCTGAGCTACAAGCTGGAGTCTAGTCATAAAATCATACAAAATGAAGGAATGCGAAGCTCCCGAATTGAAGAGAATACGGGCGGAAAAAGAATTCACAAAGAACGTACCCTCCACCATTGCTCCGCTAGCTCCATGATCACGCGGTACTACCGCATATACTCTGCCTATAGCTGGAGACTGTTCTGCTACTAGTGCTGCAGAATACGAAACTATCTACCCCTGTGGAACCTCCTGAACTGCACGAATCTACCCCTCAGTTCTCTGTGCTGATGGCGGTGCCTCAAGTCTCGTCTGCTGGCCCTAACCTCTGCCTTGCTGTCGCTGCTGCTCCTGGTTCGGACCCTTGCCCTGCTGGGTTCCTGCTGGTGCGCTACGGCACTCTGATGCCTAATGTTCAACCTTGTGAAAATTAAAACACACTCCCTAGAACTTGCGCTGCTGATGCGCTCTCTGATCCTGCCGGGGTCCCTTCTTATGAGGGCCTTGCTGCTGCTGTTGGGATCCAGAAAAAAGGCCTCTTGTTCTTGACCTTATCTGTTGTCTGCCCTGCCTTGGTCTTCTCTTCCTTATCCTTCTGAAACATGGTAGTCTTAATCCCTATGAGGTGGCGGCTTCTGCTACTTCTCGAACAGAATAGAACTTCCTCGAGATGAGGTATCGACGAAGATTAGGACGGAGCCCTGCTAAGAGCATCTGAGCCTGGCGCTCTCCTGTATGCCACATGCCCGAGAAGTGTAGCAACTCCATAAATCTGCTCTCAAAATCTGCCACCGACATGTCCCCCTGAGTCAACCGGGACAACTCAAGCTCCTTCCCAGTCCGTGCTGCATAAGAAATATATTGTCCATAGAAGAAATAAACAAAGTCCTCCCATGCGAGGGTCATCCGATGCTCTGGAGTGAACTGGAGCCTATACCATCTCCCGACGTCTCCCTTCAAACTGTAGGACGCTAATCTCTGCTTCTGGACCGAATCCACATTAAGTATATCGAGGATGTTACTCACATCCTCCTTTCACTTATGGGCTGTAAGAGGATCTGTTGACCCCTGGAACTCTGGTGCTCTCATCTTCTAGTACCTCTCAACCATACGGCGCCAAGCCTCCTGCTCTGTGGCTCTATCTGGGAATGCTGGTGGAATAGCTGTAGGTGCGGCCTCTAGGGGTCTCTCACTGATAGGAACTGCTGAAATCCCCTACGGCTGATCTGCTACTGGTGGTGGTGGTGTTGGTGGCGTGACATGATTCACCACAAGCTCCTTAATTGCTGCCATCCTAGCTATGATGGGATCCATGAGATCAATAAGATACTAGGGAGCCTGCTGTGGCTGAGGTGGTGCCTGCTGTGGCTCGGGTTGAGATTGCTGTGGCTCAGGTGGAACCTGCTACGACTCTGCCTGTCCAGCTCTAAGTACGAGGTCTACCACGTCCTGCCATCTCTCTCTGATCATAAAAAAATAATAATAAGAGTTTACGAGTCAAAATAGCCATATACACATACATAGCATATCATAATATGATTTTCACAACAATTTAGTATTCACACAAATACTTTAAATTTACACAAAAATAGTTGTCATATAAAAAAATATCCTTAAATTTTGAGATATACGCATATATCTTCCTCACTCATACTAGGGAATTCTTACGGACTCTATACATGAATCCTAAGAAACTCTATCCTAGCTCTACGACTCGACACAGGATGATCCTAAGGATACTGGAACTAGAGCTCTGATACCAACTATGACGCCCCTGGGTTCACACAACGCTGCAGTCCAAGGTGAAACTAAGAATGTCAAACCTATCATGCACCACACCATGCAATAACATGTTTCACCATCACAATTACTATCTCTCTAGTAGAGTCAATAAAAGGTATAGGTACAAAAGCAAGTAAAAGATAATCCAGAAATCAACAGATGAAGTAATAGAGATCAAATTAATATTTTATCATCTAGCATATTAAAGTACAAGACAATGTCAGAAATAAATAAACTGAAGTACTCAACAAGTCTTAAATACAAAATATCTTACAAGAGGAAATAAGGCACACAACCTTTACAACTTCTAGAATAAAACTCTCAAATGTTTAAAGAAAAGACTACAGTGGAGCTCAAAACAGAAATATATCTAAATAAAGAGTTGAAGCTAAAATGCATCGCCATCAACCTGCGACTCTCCGGGCTCCTGGCCCGTTACCTGAAAGGGGGAGGGACAACGAGCGTCAAAGCGCTAGCGAGCAACATCACAACCAACCCCAAGGGAAAGGGCTCGTTGTATACAGAAAATACAGTTAATACATATATATATATATATATGAAATCACTGATCCTATTTAGTTCATTACAACGGGAGCATAAGTACGTCGAGCGAAATAATCCAAATAAGGAAACCCTCATGTATATACCTTATAGCTCAAGTTGTAAATCCCTATGTAAGAGGATTTTAGTATTTAGGAAACTACAACACGAGCATAGGTACATCGAGCGAAATAATCCAAATAAGGAAACCCTCATGTATATACCTTGTATCTCAAATTGTAAATCCCTAAATACCAAACCCAAAATCTAATACAAGAAACAATAATAAAAGAAGACAATCCTATCTCAGAACTTAAATACAGTGTCATATCACAACTCACATAAGGGTCATGTCCAGCCTATGCAAATATAAGTGTCATGCTCAAGGTCTATCTGGTGTCCAACACATGGACGAATAGGTAAATGTCCAACATGAGGACTGAAATGGATTATAGTCCAACACGAGCATTTCAATGGATTATAATCCAACACGAGGATTGAACAAACTGTGTAAATATCGATGAGATATGTGGAAAGATATACCTATACGAATTTCACACGCATCTCGGTGTGTAAACTTAAACTTGTGTCTGCATGTTATCTCACATGTAAAGATACAGGTTAAACAATAGTTTTGAAAATCAGCTATCCGAGGCGACTCCTCGTTCATATAGAAGCACGCAAAGACAGTAAACATGCCCAAACAGTTTCGGTTAAAACGAAACAACTCAAACAGATCCAAAACGGGGAAAAACTAGAAATTTCCTCGTCGGTAGACTCATGAGTCGACTGGGATCATCAGTCGACTCATTAGTCGACCTGACAGACACAAATAAATAAGAAAAATAGAAAATATCCCGTAAGTCAACTCATTGGTCGACTCATCAGTCGACTCATGAGTCGTCTGATAAGTCGACTCATTGATCGACTGAGCAGAGAATTTCCAGTTTCTGTTTTTGTTGATTATTTGCAAAGATGTTAACCTAAAGTTCTTCTTCATCATTTCCAGCAACATAAAAATAATTATTACACATATGTAACAAACTAAAATGAAAGATATGCATGTAATCACTTACATTAAAACCCTAAACATATTTATACATGTTTATAAACTGTTGGTGTAAATTTTGATCTCCCGAAATGGGGATTTTGTTTGTATTGATAAGAATAGCTTATTACAAACTAATGAATCTAAATTACAACAGAAGCGGAGGGAATGCCCTCCTTGTTTAACGTGAGGACTTTCGGTAGCTATGCCTCACTCGGTTCTCACACCGAGTCTACTTCCCTTGGACGATTCGACCGAGGTTGCTGGCGAGCTTCAGTACGCAGTAGAAGCTCGGGTCGGTAGAGTTTGATCGTCCGAGTTTGATGGCGATCAGGGCCCGAAACTAGGAGAAGATGTTACAGTGCAAAGATTATGCAAAGAGCTTGTCGTCAACTCCGTCGAGAGTCGAGAGCTAGTGGTACAGTTAACTGATTGAATTAATCAATTAATCTATGAGCGAACTGCTGACTCCGCTGAACCCGCTGAACCCGCTGAACCCCTTCTTTGTGGTTGGAAGAAGTTCTTAAATAGAGGAGTGACGGCGTGGCCACTCCTTGAATCATGGGTTTGACCATGTACTATTGGGAGAGTAACCATACATTGGCTTGTACCATGAGCGGCTGCTTGATGGGTTCGGAGCACTGTAGTCCTTCCCTTCACGTCGTGAGGAGTGGGAAAACCCATCCTTGTACATGCTACTGCGGATGCCAGGCACTAGCTCGGTGAGCTTGTTGATCGCGGGCGGATTCAGCCCTGACTCGTGCAGGCGAGGTGATCTTCAACCGTGAGTACGCAGGCGGACTTGGCGACTGCATAGATTTGACTATTCGTTCGTACTGTGAGTGGCTACTTGATGGGTTTGGAGTACTGTGCTCCCTCCCTTCACGTCGTGAGAAGTGGGAAGGCCCATCCCTATACACGGCGTAGCGGCTGTCTGGTACGCGGCTTGTAGGTGGATTCGACTCTCGACTCGTGCGGGCGAGTCGAGTAGGCAGGCGAATTTTAGTCATCTGGATGATCTTGACTCGTGCGAGAAATTCTAGTAAACAGGTGAATCTGGATGATTTTGACTTGCGCGAGTAAGTTGATCATACAGGCGAATAAGTGATTTTGACTTGCGCGGGCGAGTCGATCATACAGGCGAATCTATGATCAACAAATACGAGTGAGTTTGGCAACCGCGCGGTTTGGGCTCGTGCTAGCGAGTCAAGCCCATGGGTTAGCCCTACCCTCAATTTGTGTAGGCGACTCCGACTCGCAGGCGAATTTCACGTAAATCTGCAAAGGTAATTTTTACCGTCTACAAGACCCCCTTCAAAGTTTTTAGACCTAAACCAACTTGTGTGTGGTCTATAATACTTTAAATAAAGAAGTCCTGGGCGGGTTAGGGTGAATTTAGCCCCCTTTAGGATTTTTAGCAAACCCTCAGCTATCAACGGGTTTGACTTGCCTTTACCGAATACCGTTTGAATCGGGCTAGCCATACTATTCCCTCAGTATGATGAGTTGTCGAGTAGTTTCTCTTAGGCTTAATGCTAAGATTTCTGCTCTAACCCTTAGCCGTCTGAGGCGTGGGTTAGAGCGAGGCCATTCCATTGACGGTTCGTAATTCTGGACGAGTCGCACTACCCGAAATTTGTTTTCAACGGCGAACAAGTCGTTCAGGCGAAATTTAGTTTCGCAGGTGAAATTTGAAATTACAGGGTCAGGCGAAACCCTTCCTTCAGACGGAATTCGATCTGGCGGGATGTGAGCCACGTGTTTGTCGATGAAGCTTCGCGCTTTCTAGCTAAGGTGGCGTGGGTCCGTTGGATCGCATTAATTGTGATCTGACAATGTGACGTGACCTTCGTGCACCTCGTTTGATGATGAATCATGGCTGTGGTCTTTGAATCCAGCCGTAAGATTCAGTCGTAGATTTCGGTTCGGGTCCCAGGTTTTGACCGGCCCGTTTCTTGTTTCGATGGTTCCTTCGTAACCACAAAAGAGAACGAACCATTGAGAGTAATCCGGGCCGTCGATTTCGATCGTGGCCACGTCTCTCCACTACCAATGCTTCGCCTCTTGAGGGCGATCGTGGCCACGCAAGCATTTCCGTCTTTAAATAGGATTTGTTCCCCTCTTTTGAGGGCTACCGTGCTCAGGAACTTCTGCTCATGTGAAAATTTTCTAGAGAGAAAGAAACTCCCACTTCGTCCCCGACTCCCATTCATGGCGCCGAAATCCAAGAAATACGTTCCAAAGGGAGGAGGTCTTGGACGTTATTCCGATCGCATCGCCACTGGTACGATTGCCAGCGTGCCCGAGACGCACTTAGGTAAGTCGAAAGGTTTGTCTGACGACTTTGCAATGACTGCCGGCATTGGGTCGGGAGGGCGAGCATTGCTCATCTTCCTCCATGGACTCCGCTATTTTTGGCAATTTCCTCGATTTGGATAAAAATGGCCCTTTTCAGGCAGATTCTGCATTTATGCGTAGAAGGTGACTTCTGTCTTTATAGGCGAAGTCGGCCTTTATCGGGCGAAGGCGAATTCGTTCTTGACAGGCGAGTTCGACCTTTGTTTGGTAAAGACGAATTCGATCTATGCAGGCAGTTCTCACCTTTGCTAAGTAGATTTTGCTTGTTAACAGGCGGATTTACATTTGTCTGGCGACTTCGCCTACTTTGGCTTGATAGGCGGACTCTGTCCTGATTCTTTGGTTCTGCCTTGCAGCGACCTTTTCTGACGAAGCCCTTCCAAAGGGCGTGGCTATCGGTCTCACCGGAGGTACATGCTATACGATGCCTCCCCGATTCCCTTTCCTGGATCCGGTACCCGTGTTTGCTGCCGACAAGCCGGATGGACTGATCAAGAGAGTCACCGACGGGCACCATTTGATGTTGCGTGAGTTGACTACTGACATAGTGTTGACAGATGAGGCTAGGACAGAGCTCACAAAGCCTCAGTTTTTGTTTGGTGATGCCGCGACTGATCCTTCAGTTCTACTGCTCAGGGAGAGCAGGTGGCTCCGCGTAGTGGACAGGGTCTACTACTACCTCCCCAGCATGCCGAGAGGGTTCTCAATAGTTGAGTTGCGGTCCCTTGCAGTCCCAAGAATGATGAATTCGGATCTGACCCCAATTCAAGATAGGGTGACTTGCGATGTATTTATGAGCTTCACGGCTGGGTACGGGGTGGACAGCTCCTGCAAACGTGTGACCGCTCTATGTCCTGGCCTGCCGTTCAACGAGTTGCCCGCCGGGGAGACGATTGCGGTCGCGGAGACTTTCTATCATCATTTCTTTAGGGCTAGGGGGAAATTCCCTCCAAAGGACTTCAGAACCCCAGGGTGGATCTACTCTGTGCCTGGTAGCAACACTTGGTGGTCTAAGATTACTGACTACGTCTTGGGCGAGAATTCTGATCTTATGGATTCAGAGCTGTACGTTGCCATTCGGGCCACTCGACATGGTATGAAAATCAATTCTCCTCAGTTCCACAGCATCTTGGAACTATATTATGCGGACAACGGCACGTTTTTCACCCCTAATGGTGAACTCGGCGTAACCCTTCACGAGATGTATGACGTGTCAGGGTTGCCCTTGGGAAGCTTCCCCTACGAGGAGTGCATCTCGGGTCAAGATGAGATTGACTAACTTTTAAACCGCTCCCCTTTGGTGGTTGAGACTCTATGGGAATTGCTCTGTCACTACCATATATGCCTCAATACCTTGGGGCGGTAGACCATAAAGGCAATAAGAAGAGGGCTCCGGGGATCAGCCATAAGAACTGGGATGATTACTTATTCCCGGAGAATGATATCAAGGGAAGGCCTACTCTGCCGCTGGGCGAGTGTGACCTGGCAGAAGTGGAAAGGGGGACGGCGGAAGGGGGAGCCACCATGACTCTCGAGCATGACGAGGGTGGATTCCAATTCGAAACAGTTTTCCACTCGTTCCACCACCAGGCCAAGTCCCCTATATCTGAAAAGGCCTTGCTCGTAGGGTACCTCATGTTATGGCTGAAGAGGTGCGTGGTCCCCACTCATTCCTTCGAGGCACTTCCGGTGGAGGTCGTGTATCCTGCAGTTCGCTTAGCCCACGGGAAGTCCTACGCGTTAGTGTCGGCGATGGTGGCGTGTATCCATCGAGGACTCCGCACATTGACGGCCTAATTTTTTTGTGTGTCGAGTGTCGAAGAAGGGGAAGGTGAAGTTATTAGGACTCTGAACCCTAGAGTGAGGCTGTCTTACACTTACTTGATGGCGTGGTTCGTCTACCATTGCGAGTGTTTGATGAGTGCCCCAGCTACTCTCCAAGGGGAAAGGTTTGTTCCGTTCGTCCAGTGCCTGGAGAGATGCTCGTGGAAGTGTAGAGACATCCCTAATGCAAGGAAGACGCTGTCCCACTTCGGTCATTACAATTTCCACCGTTTCTTCCCCTACTTTAGTGGAGGAGGGTATGGTGAGCCTCTTAGCGATGTATCGACGGTGGACCGTCACACCGTTCTTTCTTGTGGTGCTTTTCGATGGTTGGTGAATATTCAACCGGGGTATCATATCTTGCGAACAGGCTCTGTGTGCTACCTCGAGCAGTACATTCCTTGCAGATTTGCCCGCCAGTTCGGATATGACTAACTGTACGTGGGAAACATCAACCCTCACTTATATTTTGTAGGAGGGTTAGTGGATGGTGTGTAGGCAATAAAAATTACCTTTAATCCTTATCAGAGAAGTTCAGAACAAAACTGCTTAAACCTCGCCCGAAATAGCAAAAAGGGGAAAAAACGCAGATATCACCCAAACCGTAAGGAATTCAGCGAAACAGAGGAAGCAAACCAAAGCCTTTGGCTGGGTTCGAATGGCTCCGTCACGTCGAGATAGGTGATTTTCATATATAATTCGTCCAATTCCGACATACGGTTTGAAAGTTACGGCCTATTCTTCGATCCATGCTCAGGAGCTCGCCCAACGGCTTGAAACTCGCCTGCAGACCCAACTCGCCTGCAAGCTCACCTGCAGACCCAAGTTTGCCTGTAGTCCTAAGATCGCCTGCAGACCCAACTCACCTGCAAGCTCGCCTACAGACCCAAGTAAGCCTGCAGTCCCAAGATCGCCTGCAGACCCAACTCGCGTGCAAGCTCGCCTGCAGACCCAAGTCTGCCTGCAGTCCCAAGCTCGCTTGCAAACCCAAGTCTGCCTGCAGTCCCAAGCTCGCTTGCAAACCCAAGTCTACCTGCACGCTTGCAGTCCCAGCTCGCCTGCAACTCGAATCTCGCCTGCAGGCTTGAGCTCGACTACAGGGATCGCCAGCTCGCCTACAGGACTGCCAGCTCGCCTACGGGGTTTCCAGCCTGCCTGCAGGGTTGCCAGCCCACCTGTAGACTTGAGCTTGCCTGCAGGGGCCGCCAGCTCACCTGCAAAACTGCCAGCTCGTCTACAGGGTTTCTAACCCGCCTGCAGGGTCGCCAGGTTGCCTACACGCTCCAGTCTGCCTGCTGCAGAATCAAGTACCCACTTGGGTATGGAAGCCATCACATCCCACGCTTCAAAAGGAGAAAACATGGCGTTCCTCACCTAAGTACTAGGTACAGCCAGGGATAGCTACAAGAATAGGGCGGCTGGCTCCCTCACCACTATTAGTGGTCAAATCCCATGAATCAAGGGATGGCCCATGCCATCCCTTGCCTATTAAAACCCATCTTCAGCCAGCATGAAGCAGGAGGGATTGGCTGCTGCTTACTCGGCTGGCTAATCTTCCAAATGTTAAACCTTGGCTCTTGCTAAAGGCTCCCTCATTTAAAGAGACTCGTCGGAACCCTCCAACTTGAGGCTCTCGGGTAGACTCGAGCCCACTTACATCGGACCTTCTACTGAGAACTAAAGCTCCAGCAGCAACCTCGGTCGAATTGTCCAAGGGAAGCAGACTCGGTGCGAGAACCGAACGAAGCGTCCTATAGCTACCGAAAGTCCCCACATTAAACAAGGAGGGCATTCCCTCCACTTCTGTTATAAAACATTTGATTATTAGTTTGTAATAAACTGTTCTTATCAATACAAACAAAATCCCTGTTTTCGGGAGATCAAAATTTACACCTACATGGTGCTCGGGGATGGTTCTTGACTCACGCTGGCGGCACCCACGTTCATTTGGAGCTACCTACAAAGGATCGTGATCTGCACTATACGCTCCTATACTGCCGGTGGTATCGGGGCGCTAGCGCTAATCCTGAGGGCTTCCGGTTCAAGAGTTCTTGTCTGATGGAACACGGGCGTCACCCAAGGGGAGCTCCTCGTCCCTCGAGGTGGAAGGGCCGCCAAACTGCTAGAGAGTGGTTCTCGGAAGATCCCGCTGAAGACACCAAGGGCTTTGATGTAGGTTTAGATGAATCCGGGGCACTTGAGGTTCAAGCTCCGTCCCCTGGCCCTTCGCTGGATCCCACCGGTGGGCAAAGAGAATCTGATGAGCTAGTCCGGGTAGGTGAGCGTCTGGAACAGGCCCGGAGCACGATAGCTGGACATATGGGGATGCCCCTCCTATCTCCGAGTAGCTCGCTTCTCTCTAAACGACAGCGAGAGACTGCGGCCAAAAGTTCCAGGATGGAGGCGGCTAAGAAGGTCCATCATGAAGAGACGGTCGATGTTGTCAGAGCGGCAGAAGGTAATAAGGATAATTCTACTCAGGTGATCATTCCTGGAGTGACTCCTCGGGCGTAAAACGACCTCCACGACCGTACCAAAAGGTAATCTTTAACACTGTGCCCTCGGGCGTAAGGTCGAATGCGCACCACCTGACATTTGGGTCGACTTAATGTAGGTACCATTGAGAAAGTAATCTCTATTCCTTCCTACGAAGAGGAGGGAAGTGTAGATGAAGAGGGGCTTAGTGGCTCAGGTAAGAGTAGGATCCAGCGTTGTCGATCCGTTCATGCTGAACCGTCAGTGAGGCTCCTCTCAAGGGTATTTACTAACTTTCCTCTTGTATTCGCAGCTGACCCATCCCATAAAGCTACTGGTAAAGAGGATCTCCCACCTCAGGAGGGCCATTCGACTGGAGAGATGGGTGAATCATAGGCGGAAGATGACGTCTTGATTCATGAGGCCATATCGAGTGATGAGGAGGTGTCGGCTCATGAAGAGGTGTCAGACCGACAAGGGGACATCCCTATCTCTGCAGAAGCATTGGTCGGGGGTGGAGCACCGGCACAGGAGTCTCTGAACCAAGGGGAGACACTCACTCGGCTGGTAACTGCTTCCTCATCCTTGGTGACCGTCGGCGTTGCGGCCGATATTCCAGTGACGTCGGCCGGCGCTTCAGTCTTGACGGCATCTGCCACCACTTCCACCGTCATGGCTACCAGCCCTTCGATCGCGGCTTTGGCTATGACGTCCGCGGAAGATGAGGGTGCCCTCTCTCCTTTGGAGCGTTCGTGCAAAAGAAAGGTGGCTCGAGCCCTTGCTAACTTCCAAGACACTCTCGTTGACTGCGTCAAGCTCATATTGGAAGAGAGCTGTCCCTTTGAGGAGTTCAAGGAGGACCTTGATTATGACATGGCTTTCTTGATCAAGAAGCTTGGTACCACCGTGGCTAACCCGTACTTCAAGCGCTTAGAAGAGGTAGAGTGGGCTATCCGATAGCTGCTTACCCTTCGCACGACGAGCTCCGAGATCGTTCGTCTTGTGTCTGGCGAGGTTCAAGCGGCCTTAGAGGAGCGCGATCACCGACTAGATGAGACAACATCACTGGAGGCGCGGTTGACGAAAGAGCAGGAGTGTGTCAAGACCGAGAACGAACGAGTGAGCCTAGAGCAACAAAAGGCTGACTCCCGCCTCTCTCGCTTATCTTCAGAGATAGCGAAGACCAAGCAACTCATTGCTAATGCGCAGGCCTCGCTAGTCAATCAGGAGAGGGCTCGCGAGCAGCTGATGGGGGAGTTGGAGGAGTTGGAGTCTTGACGGCAACTGATCGTTGGTTCCATTGAGGAGAAAGACCGAGCCCTCAAGGAGGCCAGGCACACCGTCCAAGACTTGGTTTTGCTCTCCGTGGAGGATCTTCGTCGAGAGATCTTGAGGAGGCTCGAGCTCAAGCGTGCTGAGGAGATTCGCGAAGCGGAGTCGAGGTTGAGAGATTTGTAATTTGATTTTGATGTTCTTCAATAAATTTTCATAAGGTGTAAGAACTATCAAAATGAACAAACTTGTCAGAAATAGAAGAATCAAATGCATTGTGTAAGAATTCCAACAAGAGCTTGTTCATAATAAATAATTTTTTATCATTTTTATTCCACTTGGATTTCTCCATTGTGGGCACAATATAAGCACAATCAATGACTTCCCATAAATCGATATTTTTAGATTGAACAAATATTTTGAACCTAAAACACCATGGATCATAAGGGAAAACATTGAATTTAGGAGCAATACTAGAATCATAGCCTAAACAAGATGCATCATTCATATCCATAATTTATATATATGCAAGCAAAAAACAAAAATTGGATTAGCACAAAAAGATAACTTGGATCTTTAACTCAAGGCGATTAGTCCTTAAATCAAAGAGCACCAAGCTCTGATACCAATTGTTAGACCCTAGAGGGGGTGATTAGGGTCTTATGCTAATCTAATCCGATTATATGCCAATTAAAACTAATTAATAAATATATTCTTGCAAGATAGATATACAAATAATTATGAGCAAGAATATGCAATATAAACAAAGGAATATATCCTAGCAATGAGATATGCTATGAGATATATATGCAAGGATATGCAAAATATGTGAGCTAGGATAAGTGATATACACAAGGGTAAACAAACTAAGGGCAATAGAAACACAAATCAATATAAACAAGATAGTGGATGAAATAAGTAAAGAGTAATAGACAATGGCGAATAGAAGATATGAACATAAAAATAAGTGTGCCAATGCAATCACAAACAAACGATATGATTACGGAGTTCGGTCTAACCACTTGACCTACGTCTCTGCTCCTCACCTCAAGGAGATCTCCACTATCACAACCGGGTTTTCTACGTTCACCCGAATAACGTTTACACCACACAATACGGTTTTCTAGTTTACCGAAAACTCTACAACTCACACACTCTTGTAATCCCACTCTACACCCTCTCAAGTGTTGAACTAGACGTGTCTCCCTCAAGTGCTCGGATACAACCTCTCCCTAGGTTCGTCAACCGACGCCACTCCTCTTGGGATGATCCCCGACTCTCGTCACATACTTCTCTCGGTGTACAAGTGTATTACAAAGTGATCCTCACTATAATCACAATACAAAGTGTTTGTTTTCTACAATGGATGAGAATGAATTATAAGCTCACTCTCTAAGCTACACAATCCCACAACCCAATTATACTATGAATGTAAATACAATAAGCTCAATGGTTGTGTATGTGTAAACAAAGAGAAAATAAAATCAACTAAACTCAATATGAACACTAGCTTAATAAAATGAAAATCAAACAATATAAAATATAAAGCTAGATTGAGTTTAGAAAACTTCTCAATAGATCAAGAGTGGAAGGAGAAGAGTTGGATGCTCAAATACCAAATAGATGATCTCCTCAAGCTCTTGTGGAATTGATTCACAAAACCAAAACACTTAAATGCTTAAAAGCTTATAAAGACACTTTAAACAAACTTAAACCCTTGATTAAAACTTTATTAAACCTCTTGGATTCTTATAAGAACTGAGGTATAAGGGGGTATTTATAGCCTCCCAAAATCTAAGCCAAACCCCAGGGGAAAAGACCAAAAAACCAACAGAATCGAAAATCAGATTTTGTACAAAATAGTCGTTGGAGTATACGGCGGTCGACCGTGGAAAACTCACGGTCGACCGCGAGCTAGCTTTGAAACTCAGAAAACATCCAGATACTTTTGCGGTTGACCGTGGCGGTCGACCGTGGGTAAATTCGAGCTGACGGTCGACCGCAAACTGACATAAGCAAAAAAATCTGTTTTTCTGAATTTAAAACCTTGTTTAAAAATATCAAATAAATTCAGAAAAATGTAAAACTTTGGAAAATGATTGTAGACATGATAATAAACATGCTACAAAAACTGGTTTTCAAAAAGGACTTCCCAAATGTAAAATATCATCATTTTGTAAATTAGTTCAAAACATGAAAATGTGAACATATGAGTTTTGACAATTTAGCTTAACCATGTTTTGAAACAATACAAAATAATTTTTAGACTTAATGAAAGATGTATATAATGATTGTTAAGTATATAAACTGGAAATATGATATTTTTACAAATACAATAGAAAATGAAACATATGAGTATGTATATGAAAATATATTTGTTTCATATCTTTGAAATCAAACCAAATCAACTTATCCACATAAAAACAAACATGTATGAATATAAATATTTATTTATATGCTTGTAAAAACTTTGTTTGTGGATAAACCAAAATCCAAAATGTGTATATATATATGACCATATATATACATAAAAACCAATAAAATGTGTGTGTATATGATATTGAGCTTAACGTACTTAACACATATAATATAACACCTAAACTAAATTACCCAAGCTTGATCTTGATCTTCAATAATCTTGACTTGGTACACTCGCGGATGAAGCTTGAACTTGGATCTTCAACTATGAATAGCAAAGCTTCACTCCACAATTCCGCCAACCTCCATTTGATATGATCGTTATGGCGTAATCCAACCAACCTCCAACTCGTTGTTTGCCTAGAATAAATACAAAAACACAAACACTAGACAAACAACATTAGAAGTAAATTGCTTGTTAAACATCATCAAAATAAGAAGGCCAACAATCTCCCCCTTTTTGATAATGACAAACAATTTACAAAAAGGATATATGCATGAAAGGAAATGAATTTATAATGTATAATATATCATACATGTAAACAAGAAAGAATATACTCATAATATTTCTCCCCCTTTGATAACATCAAAAAGGGGACAAAGGGATGAAGAGATCGAAAGCTCCCCCTATCAATATGCATGGATGAGTATACCACATAGAAAGATATAGGGATTGCTCCCACTATCAAAATGCCTTAATGAATATATGCAATGAATGCTAAGGCATACATATGTGAGCAAGAAAGAAACATGCTAAACACAACTCACATACAAAAAGACAATGAGAACACATATGAATATATCAATATGAAAAATAGTGTCTCATATCAAAGAACATAAAAACCATTTGTAATGGTAGATTTATGAAATCAAAAGAAAAGAGCATGAGAATCATGCAAAATGTCTTCAAATGAAAACAAATCAATCAAATAAAATCATAAATCAAAATTTAAATCATAAAACCAAAACATCATTGATTTTTAAAAAAATCAAAAGAGGCAATTATATCTAGCTCTTGAGCTAGAAACAACCCATATAAACATTTTAGCACCCGGTAAACAAGATTTGGGAATAAACACCCAATAAATCAGGAGGGTTATTGTTTTCGGGAAAAGTTGCTGTTTTCATTGCTCTTGTTTGAGATCTGTTACAACTTCAATCGTTACAACAGAATAAAATAAAAACAAAAGATTTACAACTTTAACGAAAATAAACACGAGGTCCCGGTTTGGTTCGGTCTCGCTTGCGTGGGTTGTTGGCCTGTGACGGGGATGTCGATATCCGTGGACCGCCGACTCTTCAAGATCCTTTCCGGTAAAATCCGGCAGAGTTTCGTCTATCCGCAAAGGGATATAGAAACAGAACTTCGTCGATCCGCGTGAGATCTAGAAGTTATAAGCTTATGTCTCGGCTAAAACGAGACACTGGCTCTTCTTAGTGTCGCCTGCGAAGGGCAACACCAAGGAAAAGAAGGGGGAATGAAGAAGAAGTCGATGAAGAGCTCTCACTCCTGAATCCGGCAGAGCTTCGCTGCTTCAAGAAATCGGACTCCTTACTCCGGCAGGGCTTCGCCGCTCCTCTTAGAAATTTCAGATCTCGAGGATAATCCCAAGACTAGAAATTTCTCTCCCAAAACCCAAGCCAAGAGAATGGAGGCCCTAGGGGCCTATTTATAGGAATACAAGGGGGGAGGGGGCTCAAAACACCCAAGGACACCCCTGAGTGTCTCTGAAAATCCGAGACACCCTTGGGGTGTCTCGGATTTTTCGAGACACCCTTGGGGTGTCTTGGATTTTCTGAGACACCCCCGGGGTGTTTCGTGTCATCCGAGACGCTCCGCGGTGTTCTTTGATTGAATTCGCTATAGTGCCTTCGTCCGGACTTGGATTTGACTGATTCCGGTTGTGTTGGAAGCCCGTCGAAGAGTTCACGAAGGGCGTTGCTCCGATTGCGGTGATCGCGGGGTTTTTGGTCAATCCGTATCCCCGTGATTCTGACATTCTGTCGGCTCACGTAGTCCGTCGGTTGGCTTCAATCGCTCACCGACGTCGTTTGAACTCTTGTGAACCGGGTAGTGACGTTCAATCATCGCTCGTTGACGCCGAGCTGTGTGTGGGGACTTATCGGCAATTTTTGATGCCTACAGATACCCCCTCCAAAGTGTTTCGGACTCGTTTCCTTTATAGAAGAGACCGGAATACTTTGGATATGATTGGTCCAGCCTTCAGTCGGCCTAAGGGACCTGTGGTTCGCTTCAACTCTCGGCTCCTTCGATCTTCGGTTTATCCGGTGCTTTGTCGAATAACCAAAGTTGTTTCGGCGCTACGTTTATCGCCTGGCCGTCGTTGGAGTCTCGAGTCTACAGCTGGTGAGTTGAGTTTGGCTCATGTCATTGAATTGACTTTTGAACTTACTATCCCTGTCACATCGTGTTGACTTGGGGGTTTCGGTTGACTTTTTGTTGCAACGCGCTGAATGACGTTGACCTAAGGTTACGCGTTGACCGGCGTCCACCTTAGGGTTTTGGAAACGCTTGGGTTGACTTTTGTCTTCACGCGTTGACTTTCGTCGCCACGT
>BQKN01065019.1:330667-347354 GCA_022839385.1 Asparagus kiusianus
TTCACGCGTTGACTTTCGTCGCCACGTGTTGACTTTTGACGCAACGCGCTGTCCGGCGTTGACCTAAGGTTACGCGTTGACCGGCGTCCACCTTATGGTTTTGGAATCGCTTAGGTTGACTTTTGTCTTCACGCGTTGACTTTCGTCGTCACGTGTTGACTTTTGTCACAACGCGCTGTCCGGCGTTGACCTAAGGTTACGCGATGATCGGCGTTCACCTTAGGGTTTTGGAACCGCTTGGGTTGACTTTCGTCGTCACGTGTTGACTTTCGTTGCCACGTGTTGACTTTTGTCGCAACGCGCTGTCCGGCGTTGACCTAAGGTTACGCGTTGACCGGCGTCCACCTTAGGGTTTTGGGAACCGCTTGGGTTGACTTTCGTCGTCACGTGTGGACTTTCGTCGCCACGTGTTGACTTTTGACGCAACGCGCTGTCCGGCGTTGACCTAAGGTTACGCGTTGACCGGCGTCCACCTTAGGGTTTTGAACCGCGTGGGTTGACTTTTGTCGTCACGTGTTGACTTTCGTCATCACGTGTTGACTTTTGTCGCAACGCGCTGTCCGGCGTTGACCTAAGGCTACGCGTTGACCGGCGTCCACCTTAGGGTTTTGAACCGCGTGGGTTGACTTTTGTCGTCACGTGTTGACTTTTGTCGTCACGTGTTGATTTTTGTCGCAACGCGCTGTCCGGCGTTGACCTAAGGTTACGCGTTGACCGGCGTCCACCTTAGGGTTTCGAACCGCATGGGTTGACTTTTGTCGTCACGTGTTGACTTTCGTCGTCACGTGTTGACTTTTGTCGCAACGCGCTGTCCGGCGTTGACCTAAGGTTACGCGCTGACCGGCGTCCGCCTTAGGGTTTTGAACCCGTCGAAAGTTGATTTGCGTAATTCATCCACATTTTCAACCATCGGTGAAGAGAATCAATTCTTGTGTGGAAACACCAGGGAACCGGAAAATCATTCGGGGGGTCAAAAGGCCGTCCAGGGGGTCAAAACCCGGGCACAGCACCCCTGGGTGCCTCGGCATTGCCGAGACACCCATGGGGTGTCTTGTTTTTCTTATGGGCCCCCCCCCCTTTTTTTGTTTTTTCTGTTGTTACACTTTTACATGGTCCCCCCCCCCCTCCTTCTTTAATTTGAATTTCAAGAGAGAAGAACTCCCTCAAAACCGAGCCCCCCTCCATTTTCGGTTTTCTTCATCTCCTTCCTCAAGCTTCTTTCCTCCATTGAAGAACCCGTCAACCCCTCAAGAGACTTGGATATTTCGGCGGGTACCCATTTGCCGGAATCGCCTCCTCTTCCAAACGAAGGTCTTGGCCTCCATTTCCGAGCTCAAAGGGAAACCCATTTGATTTGGGTAAGATCTCCTCCTCCATCCTCCTATTCCTTTGTAAAATTTGCATTTTTATGCTTGCAATAGGCTAGGGATTATGTATGCAATATACTCTTTGGGGGGTTTATTGCAAAAGCCGAAATTTTGGAGGGTTTATTTGAAAAATAGGACTGAAATTTCGTGGGGGCTTTATGCAAACATGAACTGAAATTTGGGAAGCTTGGGTTCATGTTAGTTTCATTAAGAAATGGAGGTGCTTTGTGCAAGAGGATTAAAGAGTTGTTTGAGGGGGTTATTTGCAAAACAGCCCAAAAAAAATTTTGGGGGCTTATTTGCAAAAAGCCATGAATTTGGGGCTGAAATCTGAATTGTTTAAAACCCCAAATTCTTGATCAAACTTTTGGTAAAGACATGTGGATGCAAAACCAAAAGCTCGTGGAGGGACTTTTATGTAAAATTGACCAAATTCTGCAAAAGGGCTTATTTGCAAATTTTGATCAAAATTGTAGGATATCGGGATGTTAGATGATCAAGTATGATGACCATGATCCGAATCGCATGTGTCCTTGACCTGAACTTGGCCTTGAGCACAGAGGGTATTTTGGGTATTTCACCAAAATTTTACCGCGAAACGACGATTATCGTCCCGCGTGTACGAAATTCGTAGGTTTAATTAGACTTTAACTATAAAATCCTATTTGTTTATAGGATTTCAAGTCCAAGTGCTTAATTTCCCCTTTTAATATTTCGTGTATGTATATTGTACCTGATGTGCCTCTTTTTGTTGCAGGTTCGCGATGTCTCCTTGTCGATCTCGACCTTCCGGGAGTCACTCTCGTCCCCAGCATAGCGAGGAGGAGGCTCCCACGACATCATCCCCAGTGACCCCTCTCTTTGGGGGTGAGAATTTTATGCCTTTCTTGTATCCCGGATTGACCTCTCGCGGGTCATGACGGAAGAACCGATACCCCTCCCGCGGGGGTTAAGGTTTCAGACTTGTTTTGCTTAGCCAATTCAAGTCTTCGGGTATATTGGGGTGATCTCGTGTTGCCTTACACCTTATAGGTCGGTGTATGTTATCACGCGATTCGTGTGATGACGTATGCCGTCCTCCCGGTGTAGGGCACTCGAAATCGTCTTCGCTAATTATCCCGTGAACACTCTCATTTTGCTTTTATGAGGTAGATATTCTGACATCCGTTTCGTTGCAGTCGATTTTCCCGGTGGTAGCTTTCCTACTCACGCGACTACCGGTTGCAGCCGTGAGGTATTCTCTTCGGCTTCTGTTAGACAGGCACTTGATCCGCTTCCGCAGTTCGACCGGGATCGTTCAGACGAATCCCGTTACTTGATACGGGATGGGGGGCGTTACTGTTTACGCCAGCTTATCACCGATGCTCCTCTCACCGCGGATGCTTCGTCTACCCAGGCTTTGAAGAAGCCGGATTTCCTGTTCGGGGATCATGTGGAGGACCCCGACACATTGACTCTCGCTGAAGAGCATTGGCTATCTCTTGAGGAGAGTGCCCCTCTATACATTCCTTCCATCCCTCGACATTGTTCTTTCACTCATCTGGAGGGACAGGGTGTGGAGAGACGGATGTCTTGGAAACTCACTGATGATGCTGTGCGGGTTCAGTGCGGGTATGTATCGCATGGAAAGAACCCTGGTTCTGGCGGATATCATCCTGTTCGTGGCCTACGACCCGGGATCATGGGCCTTGACGCCGCACCCCCAGGCGAGGTGTTCGCAGCTGCTCCTACCGTGAGGAACCGCTTAGCTCTTCTTGGGAGAAGGTTGCCTCACCCGGAGTATCGGTGCTATGGTTGGGCTTCTTCATTACCCAAGGGATGGTGGCCCCGTATGACTGGCTACGTCTTGGGCCGTTGGGAGAAGATTCTGAAGAGTAGCGGCCTGTACGGTCCTATACGAGCTACTATGCATGGTCTCCCAGTCAGCTGTCGCCACTTCTTGGCGTTGTTGGAGACGTATATGCCTAATAGCAACACCTTCTTGACCGGTGACGGAGAGTTGGGATTGGCCCTCCATGAAATGCATCAGGTTTCCGGTCTTCCGATGGGAGATTACCCTTATCAGGAGTATTTTCCTTCGAATCAGCAGTTGTGGCGGTTGAAGCAAGATGATCCTGATATGTATGACACTCTCTGGGACCTCACCTGTCATTATCACACCTCCTTGATCCAGATTTCTCCTCCCGCGAAGACGAAGAGGAAAATCAATTTGAAGCAGTTTGCCACCTATCTGTTCCCGAACTTGGAGGGTGCTTCCAGTGACCCTATTCGTGAGCGAGATATTTTGACCGTCACTGCCATTAACGAGTTGGTGGAGAAGAGCGAGGCTCGTTCTTATACTATTGCCAGTGCTGAAGGAGCTTTCCCTGCGGGGACTAAGTTTCGCTCGTTCCTCCGCCGTGCGCAAAAGTCCATCGAGCCTCGATCTCTTTTGGTAGGCTATCTTGCTTTATGGTTGAAGAAATGCGTTGTTCCTCATCAGCCTTCGGATGCCTTACCTCTTGAGGTGCTCTTTCCCGCGGTTCAGCTAGCTTATGGGAGAGAGCTTTCTCTACTCCCGGCGATGGTTGCCAGCATCCATTGCGGGCTTAGGAGTGTGGTTAGTAGCTTTACTCAGGTGGGACCTGAGCCATCTACCGAGCTTATCTGTCCTAAGGTCGAGCTTCCTTACGCATACCTGATGGCGTGGCTCGTTCTTCATCGTCCGGGCTTGATGTCAGCGCCCAGCGTAGTTGATGTTCCCGTCCCATACCTTCAGCTGTTGGAGAAGAGCAGATGGCTCGGGAGGAGATTCGAGGACGTTCAGCAGGAGCTTCAAGTACGCAAGGGCTGGGAGTTCTTCAAGTGCTTCCCCCAGTTTTCGGGTCGTTATGGCGACGTTTTGACTGATGAGGAGAAGCCTAGGAGTAACCGCACCATTCTCGACATCGGTTGTTTTCGTTGGTTGGTTAACATCCGCGTCGGATATCTTGTCTTCCGGGTGAAGAACCGATGCCATATAGAGCCTTACCTCCCCTGCCGTTTTGCTCGTCAGTTCGGCTATGACCAGCTATACATCGGGAACCCTCGCCGCGGTTTGAGGGTTGAGGGAGGTCTTGTTGACGGTGTGCGAGCATGGCTGTGGACCATGGCGGGCTGCACCGGGGCCTGCTTTGCTCTTCCCTCTTATAGGCGGAAGCCAATGATCACTTTCCTCAGCTGCAAGTGGTTCCTCTCTGCCTACGAATTCATAGGCGTGAAGAGCCTTTCAGAGTTAGAGTCCGATCATTCAGTACAAGCCGCCGTGGAGGCCGCTCGTAAGGCTGAGGTTGCTCGGAAGCAGAGGAAGAGGCGTGGCAAGTCCTCTATCTCCAGCAGAGATGATACAGGGCCTCTCCCTATGGATGATGAGGTCGAGACTCCTGAGGGGGAGTTTGTGGATATAGACACCGACCAAGCAGAACTCGGTGCAGGTTTGTCATACCCTTTGACTTCCTTTCTTGAATCTGTCTGGTATTCATACACATTATCCTTTCAGGTAGAACCACTGGCGATCATGAGCCACTTACTTCCCATTCCCCGAGCTCAGGGCCTGGAGACCGAGCTGCTACGAGTAGTAAGCCTGTGCATGATCAACCTGTGGGTTCCAGGAGAGCTGGTACTTCGAAGAGGAAGAAGACCGCTCACAATCCACCTATCGACCAGCGTCCGTGTGGAGCTGACTTAAGCGACACTGCCGGTGGCGAGGAAGGTAACCTCTTTTTTGTTGCTTTGGGGTGATTTACCTTTGGGATTCGTGATCATGTTTTGCATTTCAGGGATCTTTGAAGAAGGTGAGCTTCCTTCGGATCCGGTATATCGTGAATCCGACCACATGGATTGCTTCATGCAAGAGATGTGCGACGCCCTTCATGATGGTTCCCTAGGTATTGACCTGAACATTGATCTTGAGCCGGCGAGCAGCATCGAGCCCACCATCCCATATTTAGGTACATCTCCATTCGAAGATATCCTCCTTAGTAATTCTGCGCTTTGCTTTCTCTCTTGTGCATCTTTCCGACACTTTGGTTGTCTTGTAGATGTTGCCCAAGAAGAGCTAGCTGAGGATGGAGCCTTTCCAGATGTATGTTTCGGGGAACGGGAGCGTGCTCCTGTACCCAGCTTTTCGAGACCCGATGCTGGACTATTGGCCGATATGTTGGCTGAACAGACTTCGGGAAGACCTATGCGACCATTCTTCGGGAGTGATTCGTTCACAGGTATATATCCGATCCTACTTTTCTTTACTTGCCTAAATTTCCATTTTGGCTAATAAAGAGGTGTAACCATAGGACCAGGCGATGTGCCTGATGCTTCTATGGCTTCGGGCGCTTTTCGACCTCCACCGAGTAGTACGACTGACTTGCCCACGGGGGTTGATACACACCCCATGACCACTCCTGTCGCTACTTCGGATTCCGTCGGATCTCAACCCGAGGGGCCTTCTGCCGGCATGGGTATACCTCGAACTTCCCCTTCGGATTTTCTGATTATTTTTGATAGTCCCTTATCTTCCTGTACTGCTGCTTGCAGGATCCCGATCCTCTCTCTATGAGCGTGTCCACGCTCTTCTGGCCGATACCGATCCAGACAGAGATGTTTTTCGCATGGACCTTGGCCTTTTTACCATTTTTTATAACGGCATGATCGAGAGGCTTCTTCACAAAGAGTGCTGTTTCGACCAGTTTAGGCGTTCTTTCTCTCGTCACATGATGATGATGAGGGAAGAAGGACACCCGGAGTTGGCCGACTCTTTCACTGCTGAATTCGCTGCCCTGGAGTCAGAGGTTCGAGAGCTGAGGGAGCTGAAGGCTGGTGGAGCTTCCTCTTTTGCATCTTCTCAGGTGGAGGATAGGTTGACGCAGTGGCGTGACCTGAGATCTTCCATTAGCAGCGAGCTCCGTTCACGCGAGCACTCTGTTGCACAGCTGATGGCCAACCTGGCGAAGAAGGACACCAGCAGAGGCGAGTTACTCAGCTCCCTAGATTCCACTCGTGCAGAGATAGCTAGGCTGAAGGAGGCTTTGGGACGTGCTGAAGAGTCTGCTGCTATAATCACCGAGGACCTGGTTGGATTAGAGCGTTCTCGTGAATGGACGCTCGACAAGTTGGGATCAACACAGGATGGATTGATGAAGCTGCGAACTGAAGCCGCGGAGGTCTTGAGCAGTTCTGAGGATTCTGTCCGAGCTAGCTTGCAGGCGGAGTTCGAGCAGAGCTATATGGACAGGCTCTCCGGTTTAGAGTCTCATATTCTTAGTCGTCAGCTGCCTTCGGGTTGACGAACTTGTCGTTGTATGCTTTTGTCTTGATCTTTTATTAGAGACTCCTTATTTGCTTCTTTTTACATGGTGTTTTGGTACACCCCCAGCCCTTAATGCTATGACTTTGAATTTGTAAACTCCATCATTCTTATAGGACAAAGGGTACCTTGCACCGCGTATTAGGCGATGACTTATCCCTCCTTAGGTTTCGGGATAAAATTCCCCAGGTTTAAACCCTGATAACTTTTTTCGGTCGGCAAAAGATTTTAAACCGGCTATACGTGTTAGGTATAGACTTATCCCTCCTTAGGCTTCGGGATAAAATTCCTCAGGTTTAGGCCCTGGTAACTTTTTTCGATCGGTGAAAGATTTCAAACCGGCTATACGTGTTAGGTATAGACTTTGGGGTTTTTGGCAAACCCCTAGCCCTCAACGGGTTTGTCGTGCCTTTACCGATTACCGTTTGAATCGGGCTAGCATGCGAATTGTCTAAATCCGTTCCGCATGTAACGTTGTGCTAAGAAAATTGCTTCTCTTAGACTTAGTGCTATGATGTTGAATACATAGACTTCGTCTTTCTCACGGGAAAGACTACCCGGCAACGCGTGTTAGGCGCTGACTTCATCTCTGTCTTTTCTAAAAGCAAAGACAGGGGAAAGTGGGAGACTAGAAGTGGGATCTCCACTCCGAGAATCGAAAAGATTCGGATAATCCTAACTGTCGTAAGGTTTGATTATCGAATCGAAAGGTTCAAACGACCCTAACTGTCGTAAGGTTTGGTCATTTGACTCTGAAGAGGAAGAATTTTATATTCTATCTTCAGCAGGAAAGGAAACTCGGGGTGGGATCTCCACCCCCAGAATCCGACAGATGAAACTAGGAGTGGGATCTCCACTCTGAGAATCGAAAAGATTCGGATAACCCTAACTGTCGTAAGGTTCGGTTACTCGAATTGAAAGTGGACCTCTCGTTCGTTGGAGGAATCGAGAGGGGATTTTGGTTGTGGTCCTAACTGTAGTAAGGTTTGACCAAGTGGGAAATTTGAGACGATCCTAACCGTAGAAGGGTTTGATCGATCGATTTGTGGACCTCTCGTTCTTTGGACGAATCGAGAGGGGAATTTGGCTTTGGTCCTAACTGTAGTAAGGTTTGACCAAGGGAATTGTGTGGTAGAGACTATGAGTAGTCAAAAACCACTGAAAGTTTTGTGAGGGGAGATCAATCTATCGAATGATTAGATCTCATCTCAGCAAAAAAGTGCTTGTGAGAGTTAGATTCTGACAAACAAGAATATTCGGAATTCGAATATTGATTTCTTGTTTATCAGCGACCGGGTTATCCCTAAGAATACCCCGATGTGGTATTCTTCCGGGAACTTCCCGGTACCTCAATTCTTCTGGGGATACTAAGGATAGTATCTTTTCAGAAATTTGCCATTTATTGGCATCATGAGCCGGTCACCATCTTTGGTGACTAGACGATAGGCGTCGTTCGAGTAGACTGTTTCCACTACGAACGGTCCTTCCCATTTGGGTTCGAATTTACCTTTCTTCTTGGAGTTAAGGATCATAGGACGTCTTTCAGTCAAGACCAAATCCCCTTCCTTAAAACTCCTTTGTCGAACCTTTTTGTCGAAGGCTCGAGAAATCCTGGCTTGGTAAAACTCAATATGTTGCTGAGCTTCCAGGCGCTTTTCATCGAGCATCTCGAGTTCTTCGAGGCGCTTCTGATGTTGTTCCTCGGTCGTCATCTGGGTTGCAAGAGCGATCCGAAGAGATGGAATTTGAACTTCCAGAGGGAGAACGGCTTCACATCCGTATACCAATGAATACGGGGTTGCACCGGTTGGTGTACGCACCGTGGTACGATAGGCCCATAGCGCTGCGCCGAGCTTATCATCCCAATCTCGCTTGTTATTTTTCACAAGCTTTGACAAGAGCTTTATGATAGTCTTGTTGAAGGCTTCAGCTAGACCGTTTGCTGTGGGATTATAAGCTATTGACGAGATGTCCTGAATTTTGAACTTTTCGCAGAACCTTATGAAGGCGTTGCTGATAAATTGAGGACCATTGTCGTGTATGATTCGTCTTGGAACACCATGCCGGTAGATGATATGGTGCTTGATGAATGCAATGACGTTGCTCGTCTTGACTTCTCTGAGTAGAACTGCTTCAGCCCATTTGGAGAAGTAATCGGTGATTGCCAGGACGAACCGGTCACCTTTAACCGAAGGGGGATTGATAGGACCGACAATGTCCATTCCCTAGGTCTCGAACGGCCACGACGTAACCGAAGGATGCAGATGTTCCGGAGGTTGGTGCATGTAATTCGCGTGTATCTGACATGCGTGACACTTCCGGGCGTATGCGATTGCCTCATGCATCATGAAGGGCCAAAAATACCCCATTCTTCTGATGCGATCATAAAGCTTGGGACCAGGTTGGTGTGCACCGCACTCTCCTTCATGTGCCTCCTTAAGCACTTCTTCAGCTTCTTTGGTCGATAAGCAACGCAGGAGCATGCCGTCATACCCCCTGCGGTATAGCGTTCGATTCTCTGTATTATAGTAGAATCTTGGAGCTCTTCGTCTGATCGATTCTCTCTCCTTCACGTCTTCTGGCAAGATTCCATGTAGGACGTAGTCGATGATGGGGAAGCGCCAATCTCGGGGTTCGAACTCAGCCTGAGTTGTGTGCACCTCCTGAACTTCTTCTTCTTTATCGTCTTCATCGTGAAGCGGCACTAAGAGTTGGTGAGTTCTTACCGTAACAAATTGCTCTGTTCCGGGAGGCTGTGCCAAGGAAACAGCTAGAGCTGCTAACGCATCTGCGTAGGTGTTCTGCAACCGCGGAACGTGCTCGATGAAGAATCCTTCAAACGACTCCGCTAGCTCCACCGCCATCTTGTGATAAGGAATTAAATCCTGACTTCGGACTTCGTATTCCCCTTGGACTTGTTTGACTATCAGTTGAGAATCACCGAAAGCTTCGAGATACTCAACCCCCAGCTCTTTGGCAAAGTTGAGTCCTATAATCAGTGCGTTATACTCTGCTACGTTATTCGAGCATGGCTCAGTTAATGAGTAGGCTCGAGGCATCACATGTTTTCCTGGGGAAACTAAGACCACTCCAACTCCGGAGGAGACCTTAGAACATCCAGAAGTACCTGCGGCATTAGCTGCTCGTGAAGCGCCGTCGAAGTACAAACACCACACTTGTTGGTGTGAAGTTGCGTTGACTTCGTGGGTTTCATCAGGTAGATCGTCATATACCTCGGCGGCGTCTGTAGTTGGATTAGCTGCCAAGAGATCATAGATAGCTTGCCCTTTTACTGACTTCTGCTGTTTGAAGTGCAGATCGTATTGGGACAAGAGTAAAGCCCACTTCGCTAACCGCCAGCTCATGGAAGCCGGTTGAGTCATGAACACTCGAACCGGGTTAACTTTGGAGATGACATAGATGGTCTGTCCGACCAAGTAATGCCGCATCTTCTGGATGGCGAACACTAAAGCGAGGCATTCTCTCTCAATCATGGGATATCGAGATTCCGCGCCCACCATGGTTCGGCTTAAGTAATATACTGCTTGCTCGTGACCGTTATCGTCATCTTGTGCAAGTAATGCACTTAATGAGTGGCTCGTTGCCTTGACATAAATCAAGAACGGTTTGCCCGATTTCAGTGCAACGAGTACGGGAGGTTTCGAGAGATACTCTTTAATACTCTCGAATGCCTTTTGACAAGCATCGTCCCATACGAATGACACGCCCTTTTTTGTGAGCCTGGAGAACGGTTGGCATTTCCCCGAAAGGTTCGAGATAAACCGACGGATATAAGCCAATCGCCCTTGCAGTCCTCTGAGCTCTTTGAGGTTCCTCGGAGGTTGCAATTCATTGATCGCCTTCACTTTATCCGGATCAATGTGAATACCTTTGGTGGTGACGACGAATCCCAAGAATTTGTCACTGGACATTCCGAGGAAAGACTTGGTAGGGTTCATCTTCAATTGATGGGCCTGCATCAAATCGAACATGGTCTTCAAGTCTTTGATGTGATCTTTCTTATCACGACTTTTCACGACCAGATCGTCCACATAGCGCTCGACCGTCTTTCGGAGATGTTCCTGAAAGATCTTCGACATAGCTCGCTGATATGTAGCTCCTGCATTCTTCAAGCCGAAGGGCATGACTGTGTAGCAGAATACGCCAAGAGGCGTTCTAAATGCGGTGTGCTTCTCATCATCTGGATGCATCTTTATCTGGTTGTAACCAGAGAAACCATCCATGAAAGACATCCTCTCAAACCCACACGTGTTGTCGATGATAACATCCGTGATGGGGAGAGGAAAGTCATCTTTTGGACAAGCAGCATTGAGGTCCCTGAAGTCAATGCATATCCGGATCTTCCCATTCTTCTTCAGGACCGGGACAATATTGGCAAGCCATTCGGGATGTTGCTCCTCTCGGATGAATCCTGAATCGACGAGCTTTTTGACTTCGGCTTCGATCGCTTCCATCATTTGCGGACGAAACCGTCGTTGTTGTTGTTTGACTGGTTTGACATCCGGCTTAATGTTGAGACGATGCACCGCTACACTTGGATCGAGACCTGGCATGTCTTCATAATTCCAGGCGAACACGTCGATGTACTCCCGGATAAGAGAAATCAACTCCTCCTTCTCCTCAGGTAGGAGACTGTCGCTAATAAATATCGGCTTTGGATTCTCCTTAGTTCCCATATTCACCTGGACGACTTGATCTTCGGTAGGAGCTCTCTTTGCTCGAACCTATCACCGTACTGCATACTTAAGTGATGAACCCACGGGTCTTCCCATGTCGGCATCTCATCATCTTCTTCTATTGTCGTTGGATCAACCGTGACCATGATCGACATTAGCTTCTTAAACACCTCACCAAGACTAGTGTCGGAATCCCAACCCGAAGAGTCGGAAGAATATCCCTTCCTAGTCTTGTTAGCAATTTGGTCGATGATTTGCCAGCCACACTCATCATCTGATGAGACATAGCCTAGACCTCTTTTGTGGCGATAATAATCATCGGGTTTTCCCTTCGGTACATAGGCCATCCGGGGTGGAACCCGTGGACCTCGACCAAAGAAAAGACCCTCTCTGAGCTTGAAGTCATACCCGTGCCTTTCCATCATGTTGCGTGCTTTCGCATCGTATCTGGATAGATGACGGGCCGGTTTATCATCGTTGTCTTCTTCTTCCATGAAGTGGTCGGGTATCGGGGATGCTCTTCCTTTGCCGTAGATGACCTCCTTTCCACCCCCAATCCCTGCGGGGATGATGAGCGTTGTTCCGCAAGGGTCGTGTACCTGCTTCTTCGTCAAACAAAATGATTGAAGAGGCATATACAAATTAGGGTTAGCATAGAGTTCGTTGGTGATATCATCGAGACCCGTCGAGTATTCTAAATCATCGTTTATTGATAGTTCTTCGGCAAGTTGCCAATTACAACTATCTTCCGATGATTCATCATCGTCAAGATTGATTACAATGGGTACAATGTCGTTTAAAACAAAACCGCCATTATAATCAAACCCTGGTTCGGTATCAGCTTCATCACCGCTGTCCGTTCCTTGGGCCGATGGTTCAGTATCGGATTCAGCGCCGTATAAAAGGGAATCGGTGAAATAATTCTCCAATCCCTTGAACGGTTGCTTATCCGCGACCACCGTCTTGACTTCATTATCTGTGCCCACATATTTGAGGCATTGATGTAGAGTTGACGGGACTATAAGGTTACCGTGGATCCAAGGTCGACCCAACAGTAAATTATAGGAAGTTTCCGCGTCAATCACATAGCATGTAACCTCCGACTTCAAATCCCCAATCTGGCATTTGATTCGGATCTTCCCCAAGGGTTTGGACCCGCTGGTGTTGAACCCGTAAATCGTCGTGCCAGTGGACGCTAATTTGCTAGTCGGGATTCCGAGATGATGCATCAATCGGAATGGCATGATGCTCACAGCGGAACCCAGATCGACTTGGATCCGGTTGACAACGCTGGAGCCAATATGCCCGGTGAAGTACAACGGCCTATCATGCTTTGAATTTTTCGTCTGCATGTCTTCTTTGGTGAATGAGATGCAGGGGAAGTGATGCGCCGCCAGATTGCATTGCTGAACTGAAGACTCTGGCTCCTCGGAGAATGGTTTGATCCGAGTCAAGAAGGCTTCAGAATCGCTCAAGGCTTCTTGTAGTGCTTTCCGTGTATCCTTCGACAACCGCAGCAACTCGTATAGAGTTATCCTGGCCGGGATGTTGGCCAATTGCGCCATGATGTCGAAATGAGGTGGAGAGCTTGTATTCCCCGGTTTATCCCGCCCAACCGGATGATTGAATCGAGGCTACCTTGGGTTCTGAGCTTCTTGACGTAGAGGCTCTTTTCCCTTATCCTTCTGTGGGATTCTCTCCGTAGCCACCGCAGGTGTTGGGGGAATTGCTGAAATCTCCAGTTCTGCCAGCGTCTTGGAAGGTGGGGTTTTAGTACCCAACTGCTCGGTAGCATCCGGATACTTGAAGTGATATTCGTTCCCGCTTCTGGTTGCAAAAGCTTCTTGCTCGTCCTCAGAAAGTGGGAAAGTCGGAATTTTGTCGTCATCCGCCCCCGGTATAGCAGAGGTCCCGCAACAGGATTTGCCTTTCCTCTTCGACTTCTTCTTGTTCTTTGTGGAAGAGGTCCCGGCCCACTGTTCATCTGCGATCAAGTCCGGATGAACCCACAGAATCTCGCCATTCGGGGCTGTGTGTGGCACAAGCCCTTTCTGACGCTGTTGGTGCGGATCATCGTTCACCGTCTTCACCGCCGCTTTGATCACCGACTCGTGTTGGAACCAACTCGAGGGAACAGATCCAAAGCTAATGGATACGGTGTTTGCGCCTACCTTCTTTTCCTTGGGCTGCTTCATAGTAATAACCCCAACATCGATTAGGGCCTGAATTTTATCCTTGAGAGCGTAGCATACCTTGGTAGGATGGTGCACCGCTCGGTAGAATGCGCAGTATTTCGGATCGTTGACCCTCTTGGCATCTTCTTGATCCTGAATCGGCGGCAGCTTGATCTTGTTGTTCTCCACGAGGTATTTGAAAATACCCGGGATTTCATCCTCTTTGAATGAGTAGACTTTTGGGAATCTCGGCTCCCCAACCTTTTGCTTCTGGGGCTGTTGCTGCCACCTGGGTTGTTGGGGCGCCCTCTGCTGCTGCTGTTGCGGCTACTGTGGCTGTTGCGGCTGCTGCGGCTGTGCTTGCACCTCAAAGACTTGATTTGCGACCACCGCATTTGCATGCGCCTTCCCTTTACCCTTGGGGGTAAAATTTGGTTGCGGGGCATTATTGGGTATTTGCCCTCTCTCCGCTTTCTTTCTCTTGAGGAATCGCTCGGCTCGCTCTTCCCGCATCTTCAAATCCTTCCAGGTTTTAGACGGCGCCATTCCCATGGCTTCAAGGATGTCGAGCGTCAAGTTGTTGTGGCAAGTCTCGAGGATGAAATCCTCGCTGACCGGATCCCTACAATTCATAGCTTTGTTCCGGAATCTTTTCACGAAGTTTTCAACCGTCTCGCCGTTCTTTTGTTTTTCGTCGAACAGCGTGCCGATTGAAACCTCGGTGTCATCATCAAAGAAGTTTGTTAGGAACATATCCTCCATGTCATCCCAGCCGTTGATGCTTCCGGGCTTGAGACGGCGATACCAATCGAAGGCTGCTCCGCGAAGAGTGCCAACGAATGACCGCACCATGAGGGGCTCATTTCCGGAAATAATTCCTAAATGAGACTTGAAATAGATTAAATGTTGGGTAGGGGAACCCTTCCCATCAAACGGCGTAAAGTTAATTAGATTAAACTTTGCCGGATATGGGATCGATTCCCACTCCCTTGGATAAGGACAGGGTATACCGGATCTTTTTACCTCTTGAGCACTCATCAACGCGTTGATTTTGCTCTCTAGGTCCTTCATCTTCTTGTCATCGCTCGTCTCGGCCTTTGAGTGGCTTCGGGGAGAGGTGACGTGGTCCTCCTTTGCATTATCTTCTGCGGGACCACCCCCATTATCAGTGTTGACAGGAGGGATATTGATATTATCCGCTTCCCGTTCGCTTTCTTCTGGATTGCGCCGATTTGGTTCTCCTTGGTGGACCGTTAGCGCCGCAATCTGTTGGTCGTGCATCTCCCTCATCCGCTGCAGGGTCATCTCTATTTCGAACTTGAAGCTCTCCTTTTGCTTGGCCAGGGCTTCTTCAAGTATCTTGGACACTTGTTCAGCACTGATCATGAGTGATTCATAAGGTTGACCCGCACTCGAGGCTGTGTCATCGGATGCCACCGCCGAGCAAGAATCCGAATCAGCCTCTGATTCTTCTTCTTCCAAGGAGAGTCCAATTGGCACCCTTTGGTAGTTCTTTTGGCCGCTGGTTCCGGGCCGCAACCGTGTCATGCACCGGGATATCTCGGCCAGCTGTTCTATGCTGAAGGGTTGTGCTGAATTTCCCCTGCCAGTCATGTTGACCGACACTCTTGGATACTCATCTCCTTGGCGGAGCAATTTCTTCTTGTGGAAACGCTTCGGCTTGGAGAGTCTCTCGAACACCGATATTCTTCTTGGGGGACTGTCGCAACAACACTCGGACAGCACCGCCTTGATGATGTTAGCACACGGGCAGTGGGGCTCCATATCCTGCATAAATCTTTTTCGGGATTTTCCAATACCCCCAGCCCTGTAGTACAGCTCATCAGCTTGGTAGCTGGAGCAACCTACAGAGTGCTGGTGGGTGTTTCCCGACACAACACGCTCATCCTCGGATGAGTGTGCTTCCCTTTGAGGATGAGATGGTCTGTTAAATTTTTCAAGAGTGGCCCGTTCAATCTTACGCCTTTGTGAACGTAGAAATTGAACGGGCTCTTTCAGTTCGACTCGCAACCCAGTGCGGTCGGTGATTGGGGCTTTCCCTTTGACAATTTTCTTAGGGGGATTAACTCCACCCCCAGTCTGAATTTTAGTTTGGGGACCTTTCAATGGTCCCAGCCGTTCTTTGACAGGTATTCTACCTCGGTTCTCCGGTAAGGGACTGAGGCGACCCGACAAAGGAACCTGGGATCTTGAATGATCCCCTTGTTTACCTGGCTCCGTTGAGAGTGCCTGTACGGGAGGAGCGGGCTCTGATTTGGCTGAACTCCGGGTGATAGCCTCACCCTTCTTGGTTTGAGGTGTTGGGTTTGTTTTGCGTACCCACACCAGTTTGCTTGTAGACGGTGTTTTGACCACCGTTCCTTGCTGCATCTCCTCTGCCTTCTTTAGGAGGAGTCGGGCGTGTGCAAGTAGAGCGCGGCGCTTCTTGATTCGCTCCTCGAGCGTGGAGCGGTTCCTCTTGACGCGGATCCACTCACTTGCTCCTGATTTGGAGGGGAGGTTGATTGCTTGCCGTTGCTCTTGTCGCTGCCTCGACTTCAAGTCCTCTGCATAGCGCACTCCATCTTTTGATTCCTTGGCCTTGGCGAGCTGTTGAGTGAGACGTTGACGACGCCTTTGGAGTGCTCTCTTTGATGGAGTTGGAGCAGCATCACCTATTGCCTTTGTGGCGGTTGTGAGGGCCGGATCTACAGCCTTAACCACGCTGATCGACGCGGGGCCGTTGCGTGGTACGGGCGTAGTGGCAGCGATGGCGGAGTCTCGGATTGAGGAGTTGGAGATCCCGCGAGCCCTTTTGGGAGATGAGTTCTTTCTACGCCATTGCGGAGAGGCGGATCTGGAGGAGGAGGAGGAGAGGTACTCTTCGAACTTCTTCTGATCGAACTCGTATTCGATCTCTTCATTCACCCGGATCTTGAAGGCCGGTTGCGTCACTCCGATCTCGGCAGCGAGGTCGGCGGCTCCCACTGTGGTCGCCAGCTTGTTTTCAGGAAAAGTTGCTGTTTTCATTGCTCTTGTTTGAGATCTGTTACAACTTCAATCGTTACAACAGAATAAAATGAAAACAAAAGATTTACAACTTTAACGAAAATAAACACGAGGTCCCGG
>BQKN01065023.1:7633-42122 GCA_022839385.1 Asparagus kiusianus
CTACACACATGTATTTGAGAAGTCCAGAACTTTCAAATAGAATGTTAATCATATCTTTCAATATTCTACTTTTTGTTCTGCTACACTATTAGAATAAAGAGAATAAGGAGCAATTTCCTCATGCACTATGACAAAAGATTGACAAAGAAAAGTAAACTTATACGATGTATATTCTCCTCCTCTATCAGATCTTAACCTTTTTAAGTTTCTTGCCAGTTTGAGTTTCAGCTTCATTCTTAAACATGATAAGTTTTTCTTAAGTCTCATCTTTGATTTTAAGCAAGTAAACATAATAACATTTGCTATAGTCATATATAAAGATGATAAAATATATCTTCATGTATTTGGTCAAAACACCATTAGATTCACAAATGTTAATATGAACTAAATCATGCAACTCTGAATTCCTATCAACAGAATGAAAAGATTTTCGTGTTTGTTTAGTTGATACACATACTTGATATTTGTTGCTGTGGTCTATAAGGTGTTTTGAAATTATATTAAGATTTATCATTCTTTTCAGAGAATTAAAATTAACATGACCAAAATATTTATGCTAAATATTAGATGATTGAATATTGTTACTAACAAGATAATCAAGAATAGAAATCTTATTTAATTCAAAAATAAAAATTAGTTCTACTCAAACCTTATACATTCCATCAGAATCATAGCCGTTCAAAATAAAAGATCCAGAATGCAACATAACTACTTTATTACAATTAAAACAAAATCAATAACCTTCCCTAACTAAACAATAACCACTAATTATGTTGTGTTGACCAACATAAACGTGATGCACCCTGTGTAATAATAGAACTCACCCTGAAGGGAATTTCAGGTGCACTCATCCATATGCTAACACCTTAGATGCAGTATGGTTCCCTATCTTTACAGTATTTTTATCTGTAGGCTAGTAAGACGTAAAGAATAATTTATCAACACGAATGTGTACATTTGCACTAGTATCTATCAACCACTCATTGGGTTCATAAATAGATAGTAATTCAGGGTTAATAAAAACATACGCTTCGATGGATCCAACAAGCTTGGTCATAACCATGTCAACCTGAGGCATGTTAGTAGAACCTGGATTGGCTTTAGCTTTCTTTGTGGGACAAGCTTTAGCCCAATGTCCAACATGTCCACAATTTCAACATAGTTTATTTACTTTCGGTTTCTTTTAAATCTCAGCACTGGCTATGATTTTATCATCAGGTTTGCCATTAGATTTGATTTTAGATTTTTTTCCTAGAAGTTATAACGTTTGCTTTTGGTTAGTGTTCAATAGGCACAACATGTTTCTGATTCTTATGCTCTTTCTCTATGGCTATGGTAATCATCAAGTCATTGAGATTTATCTTTTCCTATCGATGCTGGAGAGACATTCCGAAACTCTCACAAGAATAAGGAAAATTTTCAATGATTGCAATAACCTGAAATTTTTTAGAAAACTCTATTTCAGCTTCTCGAAGAGCATGAAGAATGAATAGAAGTTCATGTGCTTGTTCTGTCAAAGATTTACCCTCAACTAAAACTTTAAGAAACTAGGTATATAATTCTTGTCAAGACTAAGGTCTTCAGTATTATATTTTTTGCCCAGTTTATCCCATAATGCCTTTATGGTGACCAAAAGAATAATAGACATCGAAGAGCACATTGGACATTACCAACAAAATGCATCCTCTGGCTACTTGATCATTGTCCATCCACTATGCAATTTTCTCTACACTGTTGGGTTCTTTTTCATTTGTTTTTGGGCATTCTGATAGTATCATTGCTAATAGCCTCTTAATTGTCAACCAAATCTTCATACATTGCTACCAACATTTAAAGATTGGCCCATAAACTTTTCTGGCATTCTAGACATATCCATTTTAGAGGCAAAGGCACAAGAATCAACTTTGGAAATAGAAGACATAACTTTAGATGCTAATAATTTCTTCAAGACTATAAGAAAAAGTACAATTAAAATAGATCCAGACATAAGCACAACAAACCATATAGGAATATAGACATAGATCAAAGAGTTATAATACCATAACTATAAACTTAAAGAAGAAATATGTTACAGTAATGTTGAATCACCCTCTAAACAGAGGAGTAGTATTGAAGAAATTATGCCCTTGCACAATACTTTCGAGCATGAGACGACTACAACCTCAAAGAAGCGCTATCTTCTATTGAGCACCACAAGTGCTACTTCACTTTGCTGGATTCTCAAAAACTAGTAGCTTACAAAACAGTTTAGAGGATTGTAAAAGAAAATCAAGAGATGAGATTGATTTTTCGTGTGTTTCCAATGAACCGAGAAGGCCCTTTATATAGGATTTTGGTGAGCTAAGGGGTCAGTTAAAACCTTGAATGGCAATTTATTACAATATTTTAATGTTTGTGTTAGTTATCATTCCAAGCTTATAAGATTCATGATGTACGTGATGTTCATGTCAGATAAATGCATCACATGCAAAAAGAGTACGCGCCGGCGTATGTGCTCATGCTCGCACGCTTGCACACTCGCTAGCATACCAACGCAAATGTGCATTTCTAGCACCTTTATTATATCATATATAACATGTATGTTGATTTTAACCATTTAAAATGTATTCAATTAGTTGATGTGGGACTATCACGTACTACTAATTAAACAATTTTTATTTTCATCTTAGAATCCAACCATATAAATAGTATTCTTCCATATAAATCCTTCATTATTCATTTATATCAACAAGATGTTGTTTGGAAAGTCAAAAATTGATAAAAGTAAAACTAAATAAATTTAATCTATGCAATTTATATAGCACAAATGACATTACGTGCTAATTATAAATGTAATGCCAATCAATAAACTAGGTCCAAAATAATCATCTCATTATATAGATCTAACTTATTTTATCTCTGATGATTTATAATCAGAGAAGACAAAGGTTAGGACATATTTAGTTGGTTAAAAATTGAAGGAAAGTTCCAAAAGGAAAGCTGACAAAGACGAAAACCATAAAATTTTGTCAGTATTGTTTACTTTTTGGTGTTTGGATCGCTAGAAAAAGAAAAGGAAAGAGCGAAGGAAAGCTTGGGCCATGTCACTTTTAAGGAAAGTATGATTCCTCCCCAAAAAATGCTTAAAATGCCAAAAACTCATTAAAACACCGATTAAATATTAGGCTTTGTCATTTTTTTCACTTTCTCACACTCATTCCCTCTCATTTCACCTAGGGTTACAATCACCTATTGGGAGGTGCGTGTGGGGCCTCACCTCAACCCACGACGTGTTTATTTGTAACAGATAATCACGAGACGCGTTTTCTTTATGGGGGTCACATCCACTCTTCTTCAGCCAGCTATATATATACCTTTGTTCTTCCTAGGGTTTTGTGCGCAAAAGGAGGGGAAAACACAGAGGCTTGGGTGGCGGATTCGAGCGTGCGAGGAAGAGAACGTGACTGAGTTTACTTTTTTTGGCAACGTGCAAAGGAATTCGGCTGTGGTTTCTTCGGCTGTGTACAAAAAAGGAGGAGAAAAACCCTATGATTTGAGAGATTGTTTGAGGGTTTAATTTATGTGATTATAAACCCTATTCTCTAATAGTAGATCTCCCCCTCATTGCGCCATGGACGTAGGCATCTTGCTAAACCACGTAAAATTAGTTTTTCTCGCTGTTTGTGTGATTTGTAATAGGTTATTTAAGTTCTCTGGACAGGTCAGTCCTAGAACTGATGAGAGAAAGAGATGATATCTTACTTTGTTGAGATATTTTACTTTTGGTTCTTGTTTCCTTGGTGCCACGGAAATTCCTATTGTGATTTTAATCTCTTGTTGTGCTGTCGAGGTACTGTCGAAATTTTTACTGCACACAACAAGTGGTGTCAGAGCCCAGATTTTAGATCTAGGGTTTTGGAATTAGGTGGAGGAGGATTCTTGTGTGAAGCTTGGTTCTTGGAGTTCTAGGCTTCGGTGGAGATAGCATTAGGAGTTGTCATTGGAGATTTTACTTTCCTCTTGTGGACAGGAGATCTATTTGGAATCTGATCTAGGGTTCAGTTGGGTAATTCTTAATTTCTATCAAAGTTTGATTTTTTTCTCTACAACTTGGAGTTAGTTTGCAATGGGAGAAGAAGATAAAAGTAGTAAGACGATGACGAGTATAGTTCTAGTTGGTTTTCAGAACACCAAAATTAGTATGGTAAAATATGACGGTAAAATCAACTTTGGTTTGTGGATGAGTGACGTACAAGATCCACTTAATGCTCAGAACTTAGAGGAGACCATCATGGTCTATGAGAGACTACCAAAATATGAAGAGGCGATTTGGAAAAAGATGAATAGGAACGCTTGTGGGGTGATCAGGTCCTATTTGGAACAGAAGCTGAAGTATGATGTAATTAGGGTGACGTCTGTAATAAAGATGAGAAATTCTCAACAATAAGTATCTTACGAAGAGTGTTGAGAACCGGTTGCACTTGCTGCGTAGGTTATTCAGATTTCAGATGTTCAGAGGTACCTCGCTTGCGGCTCATGTGAAAAACTATACAAAGTTATTGTCGGACTTGGCGAATGTTGATGAGAAGATTTCGGATGAGTACGAGGCTATTATCTTATTGGGCTCCTTACTGGATGAGGAGTATGAAACCTTTATGCTCACTTTGGTGAATAGGAGATCTTCTATTAGCTATAGTGAAGTTACTAATGCATTAACGAATTATGATTTGAGGAGGAAGGACAAGGAGACTTCCCATGCTAGTACTTCAGGCGAGGCCTTATCGACGAGAGGCAGAAGCCCATATCTAAAACGTGGTAATAGAGGGAGGTCAAAGTCAAGAAGCTGTCACCAATTAGCAAAGAACTAATGTGCATTCTGCGAGGAGCAGGGACATTAGAAGAGAGACTGTCTGAAGCTCAAGGAGAAGGAGAATGGCAAGAAAAAGGGCCTGAAGGCCAATGAGGTGAATATTATGAAATATGATGATTCTGATAATTCGAGCTTTTCTCTGATTACTCTGGAGGTAAACCACTTGGATGTATCAGATTGGATGCTTGATTCCAGTACTACCTATCATGTGACTCCTATGCGAGATTGGTTTGCATCTTTTGAGAAGCTCGATGGGGGAGTTGTAGTCATGGGAAATGATCAGTCCTATGATATTTGTGGGATAGTACTATACGGATCCGGATGCACGATGGAGTAGTTCGTAAATTGAAAGATGTGAGATTTTTTCCTAAGCTGAAAAGAATCTTATCTCAGTTGGAGCTTTGGAGGCAAAGGGATTCAATGTGACCTTTAAAAATGCTGTAGTGAAGGTTACTAAGGGATCTTTGATGGTGATAAAGGGAGTCCGCAGTCAAAATTTATACTATCTGAAGGGGAACACCGAGATTGGCCAGGTTGCTTCGGCTATTTCAGAGGCGGACATGAGCAGGCTTTAGCATTATAGGTTAGGGCACACAGGCGAGAAGTCACTATAGGCGTTGTGCAAGCATGAGCTATTAAAGGGAGCTAAGAGTGGTAAAGTGGAGTTCTGTGAGAATTGTGTACTTGGCAAAAAGATGAAGGTAAAGTTCGGGATAGCCATCCATAGGACGAGGAGCATCCTAGACTACGTGCACACAGATGTTTGGGGTCCCACCAAGACTGCATCATTTGGTAGCCGATATTGGTTCATCTAGTTCGTAGATGACTATTCTAGGCGTTGTTGAGTGTACACCATGAAGCATAAGAATTAAGTCCTAGATTTGTTTGTAGAGTGGAAGAAGAGATTAGAACTGTAGACTGGAAGAAAGATCAAGATGTTACGATCCGACAATGGTGGTGAGTACACATCAAATCCCTTTCAGCAGCTATGTTGAGATGAGGGCATAGAGAGACACTTTACGGTTAGTCATATACCGTAACAAAATGGGGTGACAGAGAGGTTAAATCGGTCTTTACTGGAGAAAGTCTAATGTTTTTTATCGCAGAGTGGTTTGGAGAAGATATTTTGGGCTGAAGCACTTACATATGTGAGCCACCTCATTAATAGGCTGCCTTCATTTGTGATTGAGGGGAAGACCCCTATGGAGAAGTGGTCGGGAGAGTCAGCACACGATTATGACCAGCTCAAGGTATTCAGGTGCCTTGCATTTTATCATGTGAGAACAGATAAATTGGAACCTCGAGCTAAGAAGACCATATTTGTAGGATTCAAGCGTGGTATCAATGGATACAAGCTATAGGATCTAGTTGATAGAAAGATTGTACTGAGTAGGGACGTCACGTTCGATGAGGCTTCTATATTGAAGCTTTCCAGCTCTCATCAGGTAGAGAGCGACCCGACAGAGGAGATATCACAGGTGGTGGAGATCGATGCAACTCCACAGTATCCAGATGGTGTAGTATCCATTAGAGTGCCGACTGAGGTGACGCCAGGCGAGCACGACAGTGACACGGAGGATACGGGTACTGATGTGCATGATCAGGGATCGACGGCTCAGGTTCATAATTCTATTACAGTTCGGAGATAGAGGAGAGACATACGAATGCCAGCACGGTATGCCGACACAGTTGCATATGCACTTCCGGTGGAGAGTATCGATGAGATGGTGCTTACTACATTCATAGAGGCCGAACAAAATTCAGAGGCTGATTCGTGACAGGTAGCTATGCAAGGAGAGATGGAGTCTCTTCATAAGAATGATACGTTGGAGCTTGTTGAGCTTCCAAAGGGGCGGAAGACAATTGGTTGCAAGTGAGTATGCACAAAGAAGGAGGGCATTGAGGGTACTCCATTGAGGTCCAAAGCTAGATTGGTTACGAAGGGCTATGTACAGGAGGAAGGTATTGACTATAATGATGTTTTCTCTTCGGTGGTGAAGCACTCTTCGATTCGTATTTTGCTAGCTTTGGTGGCATAGTATGGTTTGGAGTTAGATTAGTTGGATGTGAAGACGGTATTTCTTAATGATGATCTTAATAAAGAAATATATATGACTCAATCATTGGGATTCCGAGCTGCAGGGAAGGAAAAATTTGTTGTAGATTGAAGAAATCGCTATACGGTTTGAAGAAGACTCCTCGACAGTGGTATATGTGATTTGATGGTTTTATGATTGGTCATTTATACACTCGGAGCCAGTTTAATCCTTGCGTATATTTTCGCAAGTTGAAAGGAGGTGCGTACATATATTTGTTACTTTATATCGATAACATGTTGGTTACCTCTATTTCTAGATCTGCTATAGATGAGTTAAAGGCACAACTTTCAAAGGAGTTTGAAATGAAGGATTTGGGTAAGGTAAAGCACGTTTTAGGGATAGAGATTGGCAGAGACAAGAAAAATAGCAGAATTTATTTGATACAGATGGCTTATTTGAAGAATGTACTATAGCGATTTCATGTTAGCATGGATACGAAGCCAGTTAGTGTACCTTTGGGAGCACATTTGAAGCTTTCAGCTGATCTTTCACTGAAGATAGTTGAAGATCAAGAGTTGATGTTTAAGACTCCATATGTGAGTGTGGTTAGGAGCTTGATGTACGTGATGGTATGTACGAGACCAGATTTATCACAGGCGGTGAGCATGGTTTCGAGATACATGCACGATCCAGGAGTAGGTCATTGGGACACCGTGAGATGGATTTTGAGATACATTTGAGGTACACTCAATGTTGGTTTGATTTATGAGCGGGACACTACAGGTGGGTAGTTATGTATTAGCTACGTTGATTCAGATTATGCCGGGGATTTGGATAAGCGTCGGTCTACGACGGGGTATGTGTTCACTTTCACCCATGCGCCGGTGTGTTAGAGATGCACCTTACAGTCTATGGTGGTTTTGTCTATGATGGAGGGAGAGTATATGACGGTTACAGATGCTGTGAAGGAGGCTATTTGGCTTCGAGGACTTTTAGAGGAACTTTGTATATCGTAGCGATCTGTCATAATTCATTGTGATAGCATGAGTTCTATCTATTTGGCGAAAAATCAGGTTTTTCATGCGAGGACGAAGCACGTTGACGTTCGTTATCACTTTGTTCGGGATATTCGTGAAGATGGCGATGTGGAGATTGTGAAAGTCCACACGAAGAATAATCCGACGGATATGCTCACTAAGGTGGTTCCGAGCAACAAATTTGATCATTGTCGAAACTTGTTTCACATTCATGATTGTTGAGGCCATTGACGGTCATTTGGGTGAACTACGTCAGGTTTGATTCCTTGGGCAAGAGGATACGTAGGCAGTCTTTACGATGCAGCCAGTTTGGATTAGTTGATTTTGATGTGGGTGAGATTGATTGAGCTCTCGTTCGGGTTCCCGACTTATTGTGGATTGAGTCCGTTGTCGTGAATTGTTTCACTTCATACTAGACACAACAAGTGGGATATTTGAATACTTTGGTGTCGGCTCAGTTTTGGAAGAAACTTTACCGGGGTGGAGAATTGTTGGGAGGCACGTGTGGGGGCCTCACCTCAACCCACGACGCGTTTATTTGTGGCAGATAATCATGAGACGCGTTCTCTTTATGGGGGCCACATCCACTCTTCTTCAGCCAGCTATATATATACTTTTGTTCTTCCTAGGGTTTTGTGCGCAAAAGGAGGGGAAACGCAGAGGCTTGGGTGGCAGGTTCAAGCGTGCAAGGAAGAAAAGAACGCGGCTGAGTTTTCTCTTTTGGGTAGCGTGCAAAGGAATTCGGCTGTGGTTTCTTCGGCTATGTGCAAAAAAGGAGGAGAAAAACCCTATGATTTGAGAGATTGTTTGAGGGTTTAATTTGTGTGATTATAAACCCTATTTGTATTCTCTCTCTCTCTCTAATAGTAGACCTCCCCCTCCGTGCCCCGTGGACGTAGGCATCTTGTCGAACCATGTAAAATTAGTTTATCTCGTTGTTTGTGTAATTTGTAATAGCTTATTTAGGTTCCCTCGACAGGTCAGTCCTAGAACTGATGAGAGGAAGAGCTGATATCTCACTTTGTGGAGATATTTTACTTTTGGTTCTTCTTTCCTTGGTGAAACGGGAATTCCTGTTGTGATCTTACTCTCTTGTTGTGTTGTCAAGGTGCTGCCAAAATTTTCGCTGCGCACAACATCATCGCCTATATCCCTCTTATTTCATCCTTCACTCCAACTTCTCCAGCCTCTCTCTCTCTTCCTCTCTCTCTCCTCTCTCTCTCTCTCTCGAAAAATCCTAAATTTTTTTGGGCAGGATGTACTTAGAACACCTCAAAACATTAAAATTTGGATGATTGATCAAGTCGGCGGTTAATCCCGGATTCAAAATTTAAGGAAAAAGATTAATCTTTTGTTGGTGTTACTGTGATTGTTGATTGCTTCAAATTGACTAACTTGGGTTCTTGATCCGGCTAAAAAATTGTTGCTGTAATTCTTAGATTTGATGAAATCCTTGATTGAGATGATCCTTCAGAGAATCGATCTTGTTCAAATTCAACTTTTCCTTTCTTAACTCCTTATTGATCAAAGGTAATTTCTAAGCCTTATTCATTTCTTATTTATTTGTGAAAATGAAATTTTATAATGATGCTCATTTTCGTTGTTCACTACAACTAGTAAATTGCAACAAATTTGATAATTTTTATTAAAGATGATTGTGGTCTAGTCATATGCATGCTTAGGTTTTTCCATTTTTTTGCTTTAGTTCGATGTAAATGTGGAATTGTTTTTAGAGCTGGATGATGGTGAAGCTTGGATTTTGATTGGGGTACGTTGTTGGTATGAAGTTAGATGCAATGATGTCAATTTTGTGTGAAGTTAGATGCAACTACCTCATTGAAATTTCTAATATACTTGTATCCATCTAGTTAATTAGATTCATAATTTTTGTGTGAAGTTATACCCACATTTTTATGTGAAATTAGGTAATTATTCTAATCTGGATTATATATAGATTGATGTCTGTGATTGCAAACCATAATTAATAATTCTTGTCCCTCCAATTTTTAAAGATTTTGAATTAGTACCTTGTATGCTCAAAATTTGAAATTAGTCCCTCAAATCTCTAAACATCTTGTAAATTACTACCTCAAATTAAAATTAGTCCCTAAAAATCTTTAATATTTTGAAATTACACATATTCATATTTTGAAATTAGTCCCTCAAATTTATTATGTTGGCAACAACTTTTATGTGATGTTGGGTATGTTCACCCCTCTTTCTATTGGCAACAATTTTATCCTATGTAGGTGACTAGCATATCATGATAACCACGTTCATGTTTTCTTCTTCTTCTTCTTCTTTAGTTTGAACTAAACACAAGAAAATAAGGGAATCTATTCACACATCCATTGATTTTTTTTTTCTTTTTTTAAGTTAAACTAAACTAAAAAAAGTGATAACAATTACTTATAACCCATACTTTTTGGTAAAATAAACGCAAGAAATAACTTTTCATAAAAGTAAAGAAAACACCAAAAAGTAAAGAAAATATATTTCCCTATAATTATTTTAAAAACAACAAAATAGGCCCTTAGAGGGAATTATGTGAGTATAAGGGTGGACGCAGGCCGGGGCTCTTTCTCTGATCTTGGGTTTAGGATTGGACCCAGCCCGGCCCACGACCCGTCTAGGGGCGGGATGAGTCGGGCTCGACCCATGGCCCACGGGTCGTGGGTCGGCCCATGGGTTTTTAGACATTTTTCTAATTTTTTATTTCTAATTTCTAAACTATATTAACTTTGTATTAGAATCTATTAAATTATATTTAAATTATTTTTTCTATTTTACTCTTTATTTAAAATAATACACACACACATTGTACGAAGATAAACATCAAACAGATAAATATTATAAACACAAAGATATGTGCGGTTCGGACTTCGAATGAAGACCAACATCCACAAGAAGCTAATAACATTATTTTAGTTTAAATTTAAATTACAAATAGGAGAGAAAAAAGAAAAAAATGTTAACTAAAAGCGCTCACGCTCATGCTACACCCGTTTATTCTACGAGTGCAAGAAGAGTGCAAGTTGGCTCTTCATGCTTGGTACTTGGACGATGGGTCCTTGATCGGGGATACTTTGGAGATTGCTAAGGCATAAAAGGTGATCGAGACTGAAGGCCCAAGGTTCGGGTTGGACCTCAATGTCACCAAAACTGAATTATTCTGGCCCTCACCGGATCCTAGGAGTTTGCTGGAGGGGTTTTTCCCTTAGATATAAGCCGGCCTCGTGATGGAGTAAGGCTTTTAGGTGGAGCAGTTAGCGTGGATGAGGGGTTTGTTGGTGAGTTAGCAGCAAAGAGAGTGGCAAAGGCGACTCAGTTAATGGAAGCGTTGGATCAACTTAGGGATCAATAGTGCGAGCTCGTCCTTTTGAGGGCTTGTGTGGGTCTGTCTAAGTTGTATTTTGCCTTGAGGACTTGCCCGTCACAGCTCTTTGCTCAAGCGATGAGACAGTTTGATATTGCGCTTCGGAGGTCAGTCGAGAGCATTGTCACATCCGAGGGCTCAGGCTTCGGGGATCTCCAATGGAGGCTGACCTCCTTACCTATCAAGGCGGGTGGGTTGGGGGTCTATGCAGTGGCCGATGCCATACAATTTTCTTTGTGGCCTCTCGAATTCACTCCATCGAGCTCCAAGACCATATTTTGAGAGGTTGTGGTGATGTTTCTTTAGGTGAGTATTTTACTTCCGCCAGGGACTTTCTTCAAGCCAAGATACCTGAGGTTGATCTTCTTCAAATCACCACTAAAGGGTCTGTCCCCCCAAAACCAATACATTACTTGGCAGACATCTTTTATGGTGGCGTTTGTAAAGATCTATCGATGGAATTTGACCTTTCAAAGAGGCAAGTTGTGATTGTTGAGTGCCTGTGGGCAAAGCACGCCTAGGATTTTTTGGTTGCCACACCTATTGAGGGATTGGGGCAGCGTATGACTCCGGGGGAGTACCAGGCCATCCTCAGATACAGGTTGTTGGTTCCTTTGTTCGTGGATGGGACAATGTGCCCAGTTTGTCGTAGAACGCAGATGAATGCTTTTGGAGAGCATGCGATCCACTGTCAGAAGTAGCCGGGGTTTAAGTACAGACACGACTTAGTCAGAGATGTCTTGTATGATATCCTCCAAAGAGCAGGGATCCCATCAAAGAAGGAAGCGTCAATCAACTTCCTCACTCCTCTTGGAGAGGCTAGATCTACTCTAAGGCCGGTAGACGTTCTTGTCTACAGTTGGAGTGGGGGGAAGCACGCTTGTGTTGATCTCACATGGGTGTCTCCGTTGGTGGGGTTTGATAATAGAAAGTTCAAGGTTGGGCATGCAGCGGATAGAACGGCATAGGCAAAGGTGGGCAAACATGATTAAGCTTGCAAGGATAACCACCACAGCTTCATCCCGTTCGCTTTCGATACGTTTGGTTTCTTGCAGCTGATGCGGTGGAGTTCCTCAGGATGGTACAGAAATTCATGAATAAGAATGTGGCGACAGCGGGGTCGGCTGAGTACGTGTTTCGTAGGTTAGGTTTTGTAATTCAGAAATGATTAGCGGCGCAGCTTGTTGCCCGCTTGTCATCAACACATGTGTAATTTTTTCAAATTAATCTTTTCAATTTTATTGATAAAAAAACTAAAAGCTAAAAACTAAAAATAATTAAAATTCCAGGTTGGGTTGGACCTGGTCGATGGTGGGCCATGTTAAGATGAGTCGGGCCTCTTTTTCTAGTCATGGGTCTAGAGCTAGACCTAGCCCAGTCCGTGACCCGTATATCAAGTACCAGGTCCTGTTTGACCTACTACAAGCTGGGCCGGATCTAGATCCATAGCGGACTGGGCCGGGTCAGTCACGGATAAACCTGGCCCGCACCCAACCCTATGTGAGTAGCCCCGCAGCTTTACGTGAGACCCACCTGAAACAGTTTACCTACACAGTGCAGAGGTCGAAGTTATCGTATGATTGTGCACGTGGTCGTTTTCTTTGACTAGTCCTCTCCTCTTTCAAAAATTTCAAACGCGCTGATTCCTTGACTACATTTTCATTCATTTGCTTCAATTTATTATTCTTTTTTGCCTTCTCTTTATGTTATATGTTGTACTGTGAAATTTATGTGACATATCAAGAAAATTTCAGGACTAAGGCTTTTTCTATGAAAATTTGATGGTATACGTGCAAATAGCTTAAAAATTAATGGAAGTGGTTAATAGGCTTAAAATTTACATGACGCAAACTTTAAATTCTGGGCATATGGCAAAACTACATCAAGAACGTGCCTCAACATCGCAGACTTCGCCGCGCAATTCAATTCCTCATCGCTGCCATCGGTCCAGACGACGTAGAAGAGGTGGGTGATGTCTTCGGTGTTGGGGGAGAGGTTTTAGGGGTTTGGGTCTTGTCGAAGAGGTCACAGGTGACGTGATCGAAGGAGCCGAGAGCTGGGGGTGTGGAGGGAGGTGGTTTGGGGTTGCGAGAGACACTAAAGACCTTCCAGGGGCCGCTTGGGGTGTCAGCGAGGGAGTTGCCGATGATGCCCGTGTCGCCTATGACAAGGTCGATGCTATGGAATTTGGGGGCAGAGGGAGGCGAATCATCATCGGACCTTTTTCGGGCCGCGCCTACGCATATCACCAGCTCATTGTTTTTTTTATGGGCATGGTGTTTGATGAAAATGAGATGGGGATGGGAAATAGGGTATGACCAATTATATTACTATTTTAATAGGACTGTAAGATTTCTCTATAATTTTCTCTCATTTTGAAAGGAAATTGATCTCTATAAAATGGGGTTCTTTTTCCTACTTTATAGAAAACATTTCTATAAAAAATTTTTTTAAACCAAACACAGTTATAGAAAACTACAGAAAATTTTTAATTATAAAATTGTCATTGTTAGGTTTTTTTTCCTCAAACTTTTCTATAAAATGGTCCAACAAAATTATAGAAAACAATGACAACTTTTCTATAAAATTGTCAACATGGTCCAACAAAGAAAAAAAACATATAAATAAAGTAAATCACAATGGATCAGCTAAATTGACCAATTAATTACCTTTCTATCCTCTCATGAAATTAAGACTTGATACATTGCGAACTATACTGGAAAATTCCTATTCCACTTTTTAGAACTTTTATTATAACTTTAGATAGATCTTCTGAACTTATTGTCTTATCTTATTTGACAGAAAAAGATTCAGACGAAATTGATGATCTAATAACCCGAAAAAGATAAGAGTCAGTTTGAAGATGTCATTTTCCAATATCATCGATCCTTAGAAAAAAGAGCAATGGAAAAAGGAAACCATGTAAAGTTAAGGAATATTTTGGGTTTGCAAATGCAATTGGACGCAATGGAGATAATTTGATTAGCTACAGTTTTTTTCTCACTACAAGTACAATTGCAAAAGACTTTCAGCTGTAGCTGACAATTACTGTGAACAATTTCAATTCTAATTGTAGCCCAACCTCCAACATAAGTCCAAAGGATGTGATATCACAAAATAAACACATGCAAATGAAATTACAGATTAAATAAGTTATAAAATTAATTGTAAAATCGAACCAAACAAACACATTCAAATACAATTACAGATTCAATAAATTAAAAAATTAATTTTAAAATCGAACCAAATTGTAGAACTAATTATAATTAAGTAGCAATTACATGCAACCAAGTGGGTTGAGAACTAAAAAAATACTTCTAAGACAGTGATTTCTACTACCTCCCACTTACCAACGATATTAGCTTCGGGGGATCACCAGAGTCTATGTGATGTCATGTTGACAAGTGAATAAAAAATTCCACTCTTACATACAAAGCTGGCTAAAGATGAGTTGTTGCTATCTAAGATTGTCACCGTGGTCCATTCACATTGCTTGTTGTTTTGTTACTTCTTTTTTTTAATTGACTTTATATTATTCAAGTAGATTGCTAATCTGAAGGTATATGAGAAATTTGAAGAGCGTTGATGATTTGAAATTCTTCTATTTATTCTACCTGATTTTGCTCAGAATTTGCTAGCATATTTGGACTACCACCAATATTCTATATATCTACTAGTGATGATAATACTCCAAAGAGAATAATATTGAAAGCTAAATTTTGAAATTTTAAATAAAGTTCACATGACTTATGATGGAAACTCTACGATTACTTAAATAAAAAAAAATCTCCCTCTATTCTTTTAAGCTTTAAACTGAATTTGCTTGCTACTTAAAAAAAATAGTGCGGTAGCCCATATTAATATAATAATATTATAGAAGTGCAAAAGTGAAATACAAAACATGTTTACATTGTAGTAACCTGATGGCAAAAGTTATACAGAAAAACACAAAGTTTTCTCCGTGCTACATGCACTAGTACAAATATGGTCAGTCTAAACGGTTCTTATAATCGTTTGGGCAAGTGAAAATAGCCCAAACTGTTTAAACCGTATGGGATAATAAGAACTAAACGATAATAACCGTTTGCGCTTTAGACAGCTTGCAAACGCATTGCCCAAACCGTTTAAACTGTTTGGGACTTTTAGCCTAAACTGTTTCAACCGTTTTAGAGTTTTAATTGTTATTTTTTTAAATAAAACTTATTTATTTTCTCCGTTCTCTCCATGTACTAAACCCGCTCCCAAAAAAAATTCCCAAAGTCGATCTAAAACCCCAGCGCGCCTCTCAAATCCCTAACCCATTGTTCAAGGCGACATCTTCTTTGACGGGCTCACCTCCTCCTACGACCTCAATGGCATCTTCATCTCACCGGCGACCTCGACGCTGTCACCAAGGGCACTGAAGATGCCGCCGTCTCTGTCGTGGTCAGAGCCTGTCGTTGCCTCCACCGCCTCCTCCTCCAGCATCTACACCAAGTGACGAGTAAATAGCTTCTAGTTAGAGCTAACTAAATTCAAATGACTTGTTTTCTCATACAGTCAAATTTAAAGAAAATCAAAACTTACTTAGTGGTGTGTTTGGGAGTTTACTAAGGGAGGGGAAGGAAAGATAAACAACGGGAAGGGAAGGGAAGAGAATTGTAATATGTTGTTTGGGAGTTGAGTAAGGAGAATGAAGGTGAAAGGAAGTAAATATATGTAAATTTGCATAAATAACTTTATACTAATAACACATCAGCCCTTTTATTTGTTTTGATGGGGGTAAAAATATCATTACACCCTTTTACCCTCCTTTACCCTCCTCTACCGTCCAAATTGGGGGGAAAGAAAACCAAGCAATTTTACCCTCCTTTCCCCTTCCTTCCTCCTCTCTACCCTCCTTAAAAAAACTCCCAAACAAGGTGAAAGCCGCATTTCTCTTCCCCTCCCCCTCTCTACCCTCCATCCAAACAGGGCATAGGTATTCGTCCAAATGTTATTTCTCGGGACAATATTGATGATGATATAATTGCTCTTGGTTCTTAGTTCAATATATTTATCAAAATACGAGCCGAAAAGAAACGTTTCGTTTCATTTACCTATAAATAATACAAAGAATGTCGTGCAGGAGAGATTAAGGGGGTTAGTTACCTAGAACTTAAAATTAGAACTGAGATAATATGTGAGATAATTTTTAAGGTGTTAGTCACATGGAACTAAAACTAGAACAGAATTTTACAGTGTTAATCAAGTAGAACTCTGACAAAACTAGAATTGGGATAATGGTACATAATTATCCTACTTTTTTTTATTTTTCTATACAAAAATGAGAGTTCTAGTCACTCAAATTATTCCAAATTTAGCTTGGAACTATGTGGTAAAAAACTAGAACTCATATTTATTTTGTTATTTTTTATATTTCTTTTTTTTACTTCTTTCCTATTATGGTTATCAACATCATTAGACCATCATTATAATAAAAATTATCAGTATCCTATACTTTAACTAAAAGTTATTTAATAGTAAAGAACATTCTTGTAAGTAATTATCAATCAATGATAGTAAGTTTAAAATACATAAATAGTATTTATATCTTCAAGATGCATAAATATATATTTCATGATTATAAAAATTTATCCCACATTATTTTATCAAAATATCCCGCTTCACAAAATTATTCCTATTTATCCCACTAAAATGTCCCACTAGCGAAAAATTATTCCACTTTAACAATTATCCTATTTTGCATGAAAATGTCCCAATTGACTAACACCCCTAAGGGTCGGTTTGGCATTGCCTTTTTAAGTTCATATGCTTATTTTTTTAATAAACAACCAATAATAGTGCTTGGTGAATTTTTTTTTTTTGTATGTTTATTAAATTTTCTTATGCTTTTAAGAGATGCTTTTAGAAGTAACTTGATGATTGTTTTAAAAGCAACTTCTTGTTTTAGTTTATATACCATTAAACATAGCTCTATCAAACACCTTACCTATTTTTAAGCAATTTTTTATATTTGTTACCAAACTATTATTTTCAGTAGCTTATATAAGTTATTTTTATTAACTACTTTTATAAACAACTTAGTATAAGCTCCAACAATGTCTGATTGGCTCTAATTATCTAAATTAGAAAAGAAAAATTTTCCTAGCAACCATTTCTTTTAATTAATAGTAACGGTCAAGGTATGGTGGTATTCAAGAACATGTATACAATCATGGAAATATGCGCACAAGGCTGGTAATTGACTAATACAAAAATTTTGAAAAAGAATATACGTTGTAGCCCCAACACATATAAAAAACTTTATATATTATTAATTAATCTCCTATCACCACATCCTCTTCGAGAAACCGGCAGGAGAAGAATTTCCCAGTCAAGTGTCATTACTATGGGTGCATTCGGTCCGGATACAGCTCGGATATGATGCTTATCATATTCATATCCTCTTACCCATCTCGGATACTGATACAGATACGGATATACATCAGTAAGGAAAATTCATAACCATATCTGCTAAAATCGGATACGGTTATAAATATAGATGCAGATATATATATATGCGAATATGCATGTGGATACAAAACAGATGAGAAAACTAGATAGTATTAAGAAAAACATAGTTCATATGATATAAAAGAGTTCGTTAATATGTTTATTATAACTGAAAAGTTAAGATTAGACATCTTAATCATCATAATTAGCCACAAATCCATACTTTAAGAATCGAAACTACCGTAAGAGTATGACAAATATGTATTCGGATATTTCAGACACGGATACGGATATTTCACTACAAAACCATATCTGTAACCATATCCTATCAGTTATTGATTTGAATAACCATATTTATATCCTAACGGACACGGTTACAAATATTTCATCATATGGTTTAGCACCCCTAGTCATTTCTATCGGATCCAACTTCAAGTGGCCACCTACCCGAATATATTTTACGATGAACTCGCATCAGTACGTTTATAAAAATTTTGCTCACTTCTACGAGAAATTATTTCAATTTAACTCGTGCCATCATGATCTTATCACGACATGGATATCTACGTTCTAAGTACAAAATCATAGCTCTCAATCCTTATGAAAACTTCACACTTCGGATGAAGCAGAAATAACTTCAAAATGGTACTAAAAGAAATCTAGATTTAAATCATACATAATACATATTTAAAGCATATTTGAAATTACACCTCGTAAAACAATCAATTTCGACTTTGAAAAGGACAAATATTCAACATTCATCGTAACTTCGAAATTACGATGTATTACTGGAAGAGACTTCAATGATCTCCGCATATTATCCGATAGATTAGTTTAAAGATCCAAACCCCAAAATCACATTGCCCAACCATAATTAATCACTTCCACAGGAACACCATACCCTTAACAAACCATATATTATTTTGTTCCCTCGCATTTTTTCAAACCAAACGGCCATCTTACACAGGAAAAGAACAGCCAACCTCTCGGTCTTGGTCAAAGTCACTTTTACGACCAATAAAACAATCACTCAACATTCAATCAATCAAAGCAACCCCTAATTCTCTTGTATAAATAAGGTAACTATACACCACAATACTTATCCCTCAAAAGTGCTAGGAACCAGTTAACAATGGGGAACAAGGGGAAGGAGAGGCAGAGATCACTGGACTACCATAGACTGGTTGAGGATCAACCTCAAGGGAGAGCACGGAAAGGGCACGTGCCGGTGCTCGTGGGGAGAGGAGAGGAGGTGGAGAGGTTCGTCGTCAATGTCAAATTCTTCAATGATCCAAGCATGGTGGCTCTGTTGGAGATGGCCGCCGATGAGCTTGGAGATAGCTCAAGGGGTGGAGTTTTGAGGGTTACTTGTGATGTTGATCATTTTAGGAGTGTGGTTAGCGTCATCTCTAAGTCTAAATCTACATGACTAAGATTGGTGTGAGTTCTTTTTCGTTCGAGTAATTTGTAGATAACCTTCATCGTCTATATCTTTAGTAGCATTTATCCAACTCGAAGGTTGATAAGTGTTCATATGAGGAAGGGGGTTATTTGCAATTTACCCTCTTATTTTCCTCTTCATGTTGAGTCGGAGGTCAGAGGGCAACATGAGTGACGAGAAGTAGGAAGCGGGGCAAAACTTTTTTTTTTTCTGTTGATCTGTGAAGAGCTTGGATGTGTACGTGATATCAGACAGGGATCGATACGTTATAGATGTAAGCAAAACTTTGTGTTTACGACAATGTAAATCTGGTGGCTAGCTAATAAGGCTGGGTTACAGGATGTATCAGATTTTAGATTTGAATGTAAATTTCGACAGTGTAATTATGGTGGCTAATAAGGCTGGGTTACAGGATGTATCAGATTTTAGATTTGAATGTAACTTTTGCTAAGAAAAGAAAAGAATCTTAAATTTTAGTGTAGTAATATACAGTTTATTTTTACTCTTAACATAAACTAGTCTATCTTTGTGCTAACATAATAAACATGTCATTTTGCTCCTTACAATCTTACGAAGTCTATCTATTTTCTTCTTATACTACTCATTCTTGAATCCAGATTTCATCCCTCATTTATTCATATTATGCTGCTTTTGGTAAAGGGTTAGCAGAAGGGTTAAAGAGGTTTAACCCTTCACTAACCTTCCAAACACCCATCTATGTCTAAGGGGTTTGTTAGCCCATTTTCAAGGTTTAAGGCAAGTTAACCTGTTGAAATGATAGTTTAACTATTCTGCCTATTAAGGCAGTGTAAAGCTTAACCCTCTTCATAGGGAGGGTATACAACTTTGATATGGCTCTACACTGTTTTAATGTTCATGTAGTTAGAGCTTAGGTAAGTCAATATTAACAATTTAAATGACCATGACCAATCAAAGTCTGTGTTACCTAATATTTTAGTGTAGGCTCTTTAATATTTTAATATTGAAATAGATTAGGATCATCCACGTAAAAAATTATAATATTTTAATTCATGTCCACACTAGAGTGGAATGTAATTTAATGTATTATAATATTTGAATTAGAATAGTCGGTCGACTCATACTTTTTTTGGGCAAATCCTCTACTTTCTTGATTATAGAGAATGTCTGCAATTGATTACATTGATTAATATATAGCATTGGGTCGTTCAATGACATCAAACCTTTTTTAGTATAATTAATATAATAAATATCCTCCCTGCAGTCCACTGAGTGAAAAATTATGATTGGTGAGTTGTAGAAATTCTCTGTAATATAGGATGTAAAGAATGTTATAAAAAAGGAATGTAGAAATTCTCTATTTTTTACAGATAATTAGTGTTCATAATAACCAACTTATCATGTACTTACATTTTGTATAGGGAGTCAAAATATATTTCTGAACAAATATTTGTCATTTTATCTACTTTTGATAAGGTTAAAATTGATATTTTTAAAAATTTTGGGAGGATAAACCTTCTTAATCCTTTTTTAAACTATCTAATCCAAACAAGATTTAATAAAGAACAATTTTTACAACAAGACTATCAACCTGATGTCTATTTTCAATAGCGACCTCGATATGCGATAAATCATTGTCAAGATATTGACAATACATGAGAAAGAGAGGCAGCTAGATGTAACTATCTACTTTGATCAAGAAAATAATGTAACGAGGAGGAATACATACCCCCTAGTTTAAGACAGAATCGAGATGGCCAAATTGAAGATGACCACTTAATTTTAGACTTCAAACGCAAACGGTGCTAGCAATACAAGCTAATTTCTTAATATACAGTCAGAATAAAAATAAAAAAAGGGTATAGACTGAGTTACTACGTATGGTAACCTAATATCGCAGCTTGTGCTCCAGAAATAATCAGAAAATAAGGATGATATCGAAGTTGTAAAATTGACCTGCAGGCGTCAAGAAAGGAATAAATTAACTGGAAGTAAGAGAGGTGCTACATGGTAAAATAACCATATTGTATCATTTTGCCTGTAGTAATAGATCAGGTGATTCAAGTTTGTATATTTCGAATCTCACTATTTTCACAACATTATACAGTTATGTTTTATTTCTCATCCATTGTGACATCGATCTTATTTTCTTAGTGTACTTCTAATCTTCAACAACTCTTAACTGGAATTTCTTATATCCCTCTAAAAATCAGAATCTTCTAGCTCTAGATGCAGATTTTACAGAATCAGAAATTAGGCAAGCAGGTTTCAGTATGAATCCTAATGAGTCTCCTGGTCCTGATGGCTTCTCTTTGCTCTTCTACCAATCTTTCTGGGATCTTTTACATCATGATATTGTTGATCTCATGAATTGGTTTTCTAAGAATCCTTCATCTCTGCATAGGGTGAATAGAGTTCTTATCACTCTTATCCCTAAAATTAAAGGAAATCCCTCAGTTAAGGACTTTCGGCCAATCAGCCTAATCAACTGCATCTTCAAAATGTTCACAAAAATTTTATCTAACTGATTAGCTCCATTCATGAATGACTTGGTTGCACCTACACAATCAGCTTTCCAATCTGGTAAATCAACTCTGGACTCTATAACTGTTGCAAATGAAATGATACATTTTTGTTCTAAAAGGAAGATAGATGTGGCCATGGTCAAGATTGATTTTGCAAAAGCTTTTGATTCTATTAACTGGGATTTCCTTATTAATTTACTTAAAGTACGAGGTTTTGGTCAAAGATGGTGCTCATGGATTTACAATATTATTTCTATATCAAATTGTGTTGTTCTTGTCAATGGATCCCCCTCTAAGTATTTCAAATGCAAAAGATGGTTGAAGCAAGGAGACCCTTTATCTCCTTTGCTTTTTAATATTGTAGTTGATGTCTTGTGCAAGATGATCAGACACAATGTGGAAGAGGGTTTACTTTCTAATCTTGGCATTAAGGAACCTCTCAACCAAATTAGGAGCCTCCAATTTGCCGACGATACTCTTCTTTTTGTCAGAAGCACTAAGAATGACATATCCATCCTAAAGGCAATTTTATATATTTTTGAAGATATCTCAGGGTTGGGTATTAATTTCTCCAAGTCATCTCTTATTTACTTCGGTAAATTGCATAATAGAGGACAAACTCTTGCTGCTTCCATGAATTGCAACCTCGATCAACTTCCTATCAAATATTTAGGATTGCCTCTAAAGTATGGTAAATTGGAAAAATCTGATTGGCAACCTATGTTGGATAATATGTATAGGAAACTTGCTTCTTGGAAAAGTTCATGTTTATCCTTTGGTGGTAGACTTGTTTTGCTCAACTCAGTTCTTTCATCTATCCCTTTATATTATATGTCATTCTACAAATTACCAACATGGGTGATTAAAGAGGTGGATAAAATTAGAAAGAATTTCCTATGGACTGGCAAAAATATTTCCAGGCCTTTCAAATGCTTAGTAAATTGGAAGACAGTGTGTTTAAGTAAATTTGAGGGAGGATTGGGTGTGAAGGACCTCAAACTCTTTAATAATGCTCTCCTATCTAAATGGCTATGGAAATGCCTTGATAGAGACTCTTTCATTGGAACTCTCTTACACCAACTCTATATTAGAAAAGACTCTCAGTTGTAATCATCTACCTGCAGTTATTCAATTTCTATGTTTTGGAATGATATCATATCAATCAAGGATTTGTTTCTACATCTTCTGCAATGGACTCTCAGATCTGGTGATAAAATAAGGTTTTGGGAAGATAAATGGATTGGTAGTAACACCTTATCAAGTCTATATCCGATTTTGTACAAACTATCCATGTCTACAAATGTCAGCATTCGTTCTCAGGGACTTTTCCATAATCGTATATGGCAATGGCACCCACTTCTTAAGAGAAGCATTTCTGATTCCTCAACATCTACAAAGATTGCACTTATGAATCATATTAACTTACACATTGTTACTAAAAATGTTGACATACCTACCTGGTCCCTTACGTCCAATGGGAGATTCTCGGCCAAATCCCATTACTATTTCCTTAACACCAGAGGAATTTTATCTGCATATTATAAAACTGTTTGGAATCCAGTCATGCCGAGTAAATTCTAGTTTTTCACATGGCTTTTATCTATTAACAGGCTGCATACAAAAGAAAATCTTATAAAGAAAGGATGGCAGGGAGATTCTACATGCATTTTATGTGGTATTCATTTTGAATCTTGTGATCACTTATTCTTTGAATACAGTTTTACCAAATCAGTATGGAAACACTTTTGTGACTCATACCTCCCTTTCATGTGGCCAACATCTTCATACGAACTCCTCGAGTCTGTTGAATCTCTTCGTTACTCTGATGGGGTTTTATGGAGATCAATTTTCACTACAGTGTGTTGGAGCTTATGGACATCAAGAAATAAATTTATTTTTGAAAATTCTTTGTTCTCTGCTACATCTACCATCAACTCAGCCATTTTTAATTTACATGAATGGTCAGGTTCTGGGAGAGGGAAGATGGCACTTAAGCTAGCAGCGGTTTTAGAAGAGAGACCTATCTTGTGGAGCAACAGTATTTAGCTTGGCATATCAGCTTCCTCTCAGTATTTTATAATGTCTTTTGTACATATCAGCTTTATGGTGTTTTTGGTGTTTTGTTGTTAGTTTCAATTAGTCTATAGAAAATTTAATTTCTCTTGTCCAAATGTATGGCTGGCTTTGGTTCTTACTTATATCCATGTCAACGGTGAATGACGGCAAGGCCCTCTCTTCATCTTCATGGATGTTTGTAAGAAGAAGGTCCTACATCCCTAGCAAGATAAATTACTTTTTCTATCCACTAATCTTTATGGATACAGTTCGTATCCTGCTTTTGTAAACATACTTTTGATTTTAATGAACAGGGAATATCCCTTGTTTTTCTCTAAAAAAAATCTTCAACAACTCAAATTTGTCAATCTCACTGAACGGAGGGAAAACAAGAGAAAACCATTCAGATTTGAGCTGTCTCAACATTTTGAGAATTGGGATGAGGTGGCACCATTTAGATGAAACCATGATGATGATTATGATGAGTGCTGCTGAATTCTTTATTTTGAAGCTCCTTCGAATTGATTACTTTCTTGAAGATAAAACCTGAGGACCAGAAATTCAAGCAACACTCCGTCGCAACAGCTTTTGCCAACAATATCTAAGGTTTTTTTTTTTTTTTGGGGGGGGGGGGGGGGGGGGGGTTGGGGGGAATGGAATTCAGTCAAGTTACTCCATTCAATCAAGTTATTGTCTGGGAGCTCAATATGAAGGTGTTTGGGAGGTCTTATTTTTTTAAGCTTGTCTATTATGCAACTTTTGGTCGCTTTTGGCTTTGATGGCAAAAATCTTGCAAACTAGTATGGATAGAAAAGTCATTTGCTTGGTCAAACCTAGCCTATATAGATGAGCTTATAAGTTAGTTTTTCAAAAATTAGGGTTCCCCAACTTTTTTACAATGGGACATAAAAAAGCTAGTTTATTTGTGATGTCAAAACATGTAGACAGTGTTATCAATGTCCAAGGTGCAATGTCGGACACAAAGCCCTTTACACGCAATATGTAGGGCGCAATCTGATGCGCGCGCTCGAGTGAAGTGAGATGCATGTTGCACATTGTAGGCGTCGAAAATTTCCTACACGTCGCTCGAAGCAGAGAGAAAACGATGAACGTCACTATCCGAGTCATATAGGCTTAATTGACGTCGATGAGCGCACGAAGCAAGTCGACGAACCGTGTAAAGCAACGGAACTGCAGAAGAACGAAGATACGAACTGATCAAGAGCTACGCTTCGCTTACGAAAAACGAAACGCCTCTCATATCCTGTCTACACCATGTATGATTCAACCATGGGAGCTTGTAGATCTCCTCGTCAGCTTTTATACGCACTTTGAATCGCACAATTCCGAGTTCGGACGACGAAGATACGGCGGAAATGGGCGGGACGCGCAAAACAATGCCCCGGGCCTTAGCGGAGACACCGCGAGTGTCTCCGCCAAGGCCGAGACACCCCAAGTGTCTCGGCCATGGCCGAGACACCACGGGTGTCCGCAGGCTCCAAAGAGCCGTTTTACGCTGTTTTGAGTCGTTTTTCGACCGTTAATCACCTATATTTGTTTCAACTGATCTAATATCATCCAAGAACGTGATAAAGTGGTTACAACTGAGGATAAGATCAAATCGTTCGTTTTTATCCGAAAACAGGGCTCCTAAAGCCTATAAATACAGCCCTAGGGCCTTCATTTGCACAGATCTGGAATTCTCGAGCCTTGGCGAAGCCCTGCTGAATCAGAGACTGGGGAGCACGAATTTCAGAGAGGAGAAGGAGATCGGATCGAGTTCTTCGACATAAGGAAGAGGAGTTCGTCAGATCCATAGCACGGTTCCTTCCCTTGAGATCGTACCTAGCTGCGATCTCAAGAAGAGTGGTTATCTCGCTGTTGCCGAGATAATTACTTCGGTTTCTTGATTCCTTCGCGAATCAACGAAACTCTGGATTAATCCGATCGCTTGGTAGTCCACGGATATTAACAGCCCCGACATAGGAAAAGATCCCACGCAAGTAGCGGTAGATAAAGGTCCACTGCGTTTGTTTGAGAAGAGTTGTAATTTTCTTTATTTTATTGTGTAGGAAGATCTTATAAAAAAAATCAGACTTTTAAACTAATTGTAATGACTAAAGCTGTAATGAGTTGCACAATGAAAACATTAACTTTCCACGCCAAACACACATAATTTTTAAGGATAGTTAATCAACCACGAAGGTACATGTTTATGAATTTTCATGTAAAAAATGTGTTAAGATAAATAACATCTACTATCAAATCACAAAATAAGGTCTCAATTCTAATCACAAAATAAGGTCTTAATTCTAATGCTGGCAGCCTGACACATTCAAAATAGTAGCGAAGTTCATAGTTTTCCAAATAAAAAAATCAATTTAGTACTAATATCGAAGGACTATATTGCATGGGTACGGGCACAGGTCCGGGTATTAGTATGGGTGCGGGTGCGGGTACGGTACGGAACATGGTAAATTTGTAAAAGGTATGGTACGTGGACATGATTATACAAATATTTATATACACATATATTATATGTTAAGATTAACAATTTATATGAGAACAAGGATGATAATTAAAAATTCCTATAACAAGTTTGTATTTCTTTTATTATGTGGATTATAAATTTGACAATCACTTTTGAACTTGACATCCAAACAACCCTTCAAAACCCCTAACATAAGCACACATATATTTAAAAATTCAATTTGACGATTTGCAAGATGCAATTGTTTCGTCAAATTTTTGGCTTTCAATGTCTTTCTATTCTCAAGAGTTTCTTCAGTTTTTGCCTTGCATCTGTGTGTTGGCGCAAGTGGGTCGGGTTTGACGGAAATCTGACTCGTATTCGATCCAAGTATTTAACAAGATGAGCAGGAAAGATATATGGGGTTGGGTTGGGTTATGCACGGGTAAGAAGAGCCCAATAAAAAAATACTCCAGTTTATTAGGTCCGGGTTTATATTTTGAGCAACCAGACCCAAGCAAATCTGTATATGATTTTTTTTGTTAGTGAATTTTTCGATAGATACTTAATTATTTTGTCATGAACAATATATCTTCGTTAATGAATTGTTCAATAGATACTTTTCTGACTTCAGGTAACTAGTTTTTTTGTGTATATCCCAGTTTAGAAAGGCACTCTTGTGCAATCCAGCTTTGCAAACATGCAATATTATCATATTTGCATAAAGATATTATCAATTGAAAGACCTAAAATAACAAGTACAAAGGTACACGCTACGGGACAAAACTCATGAGCTTCTTAGCTAATAGGAAGAGACTCCTCAATTAGCTCAATGCACAATAAGAAAACTTTCAACTTATAAAACAGCAGGAATTGGTCTAACCCTCGGGTGAAAAAAATCGCACGAAACCCCCTAACAACTTTTGCAGTAAACCCCCAACATATTTTGGGTAGATTACACTAAACCCCCAATAACTTTCAAAATACCTTTTTATGTTTTTTTTTTTTGTTCTAATTTGTGGTGGTTATCTAAAAAACTTGGAAAGTTACCGGGCGTTTTCTGCAATACCAAAAGGTTGTTGGGGGTTTAATGGGGCCGGGGTTACTGCAAAATGCTAAATGCTCATATGGTTTAGTGTAATTTACCCTAAAAAATAGAAATATATGCTTACATTTCCAAAGGATGATTTGGCGAAACATTTTTCTCCGTCATCCTTCGGAAAGTAAATCCTAAACTATTATTCTCTTATGCATTATAAGTGACGTGCTACTTAGGATACTGTTAGTCTAGGGGGTGGAAACCAACCTCCTCCTGCGACGGAAGCTCCGACGAGCGTGGATGGCAAACTCCAGGCGAGTTTCAATGGTCACAGGCGAGTTCGAAGCCCGCGAGCGAACGCCACCCTGACCTTGGCGTTTTGATGACGGCTCGAACCTCGCGTTGGGTGTGCCGAACGCGACCCTCGTCGAACACCGACCTCGGCGTCTCGACCACTCCCACCTCCGCGTCCGAGCGTGCCGCTGGCGACAGGCTGTCGCCAGCCTGTCCTGTTTCCGCCTATATATAGCCCCCCATCGCCTAGGGTTTTGCTGCTGAATTTTCCCCCTCTTCTTCCGATCTCTTCTCTGGCGGCGGACAGCCCTAAAACGCAGCAGCGTTCTCTCATTAAAATCGCAGAAGCGATTTTCATTAATCTCCAGCTCTCAAATTGTTTGAGGGGAGATTAGGAAGAGATAAAGAAAAGTGATTAAGAAGAGAGAGAGAGAGAACTAAAGAAGGGTTCATAAAGTGGGGGATAGTATTTATTCTCAAGTGAGGGTTTGAAAGGGGTATATTCCCTTTAATTATTAACACTGTAGCTACAGTGTTTCATTTGAGAAATCCCAGTTTAGGGATTTGCTCTTGATTTGTAATTTCTTGTTTGATTAATAAGAAATTATCTGTGTGGCTCCCGAGGACGTAGGCAGTTGCCGAACCTCGTTAAACTTGGTGTACTGCTCTCTATTCTGCGTTTCTGTTGCATTAGGGGTTTCGGCGTTAAATTCCTAACAACTGGTATCAGAGCGTGAAATGATCTAGAGGAAGTCAGATTCAAGTGGGAGCCATGGCCGCAGATGAAGGAAAAATCAGACTTGAGAAATTTGATGGAACAGATTTCGGATTCTGGAAAATGCAGATAGAGGATTATCTGTATCAGAAAAATCTGTATCAACCACTATCGGGGAAGAAGCCGGATTCTATGAAGGAAGAAGAGTGGAACCTTCTAGACAGACAAGCCCTCGGAGTTATCAGATTGACGTTAACTCGCAATGTTGCGTTCATCATAGCGAAGGAGAAGACCACGGCAGGTCTTATGGCAGCACTCTCAAACATGTATGAGAAGCCATCAGCCGCGAATAAAGTTCATTTGATGCGGCGGTTATTCAATCTGAAAATGGCGGAAGGCGCGTCAGTAGCACAACACCTCAATGAACTTAATACGGTTACAACCCAATTGAGTTCAGTTGAGATTGAGTTTGATGATGAAGTTCGGGCGTTGATACTTTTGTCTTCCCTACCAGAGAGTTGGAACGCTACAGTCACAGCCGTGAGTAGCTCGTCGGGAAAGAAAAAGTTGAAGTTCAGCGACGTTCGTGATTTGGTTCTCAGCGAGGAGATCCGTCGGAGAGAGACTGGTGAAGCTACAACCTCTTCAGTATTGCATACAGAGTCAAGAGGTAGAAATTCAACCAGAGGAAACGGACGAGGAAAATCAAACTTCAGAGGTAGATCAAAGGACAGGAGGTCCAAATCAAGGAATCCAAGCAACAGCTCGAAGGCTATCGAGTGTTGGAATTGTGGAAAGACCGGGCATTATAAGAATCAGTGCAAGAGCGCACAGAAGGAAGCGAAGGCAGAGGTGAATGTCACCTCCACTTCAGGAGGAGACGACGCATTGATATGCTCTTTGGAGAGCAAGGAGGAGTCTTGGGTGTTAGATTCAGGAGCGTCGTTCCATGCTACTTCTCAGAAAGAATTCTTCGAGAAGTATGTTCCCGGAAATCTTGGATACGTATATCTTGGTGATGATCAACCATGTGCTATTGTGGACAAAGGCGTGGTGAAAATTAAGTTGAACGGGTCAGTATGGGAGCTGAAGGATGTCAGGCATATTCCCGACCTGAGAAAGAATTTAATATCCGTAGGCCAGTTGGCTGGCGAAGGATATACCACGACCTTCCATGGAGATGATTGGAAGATCTCAAAGGGTGCAATGACAATTGCCCGAGGCAGAAAGACTGGTACCATATATATGACAGCAGGTGCACGTTGTTTGATCTCAGTTGCAGCAGGCAATGAGACTTCAAAGTTGTGGCACCAGAGACTCGGTCATATGAGTGAGAAGGGGATGAAAATCATGCACACAAAGGGAAAACTCCCAGGACTGTAGTCAGTGGAGATGGACATGTGTGAAGAATGCATACTCGGAAAGCAGAAGAGAGTCAGCTTTCAGACGAGTGGCAAAACCCCCAGGAAAGAGAAGCTAGAGCTCGTTCACTCAGATGTGTGGGGACCAACAACCACCGCGTCCATTGGTAGAAAACACTACTTCGTGACTTTTATCGATGATCACTCTCGGAAAGTGTGGGTCTACTTTCTGAAGCATAAGTCAGAAGTATTTGAAGCTTTCAGGAGATGGAAAGCTATGGTTGAAAATGAGGCCGGTCTGAGAATAAAGAAGCTCAGGACCGACAATGGCGGTGAATATGAAGACACCGGATTCAAGAAGTTCTGCTATGAGCACGGGATCAGAATGGAGAGAACCGTGCCCGGCACGCCTCAGCAAAATGGTGTAGCTGAGAGGATGAACCGAACGTTGACGGAGAGAGCCAGAAGCATTCGGGTACAGTCAGGCCTACCGAAGCAGTTCTGGGCAGAAGCGGTCAACACAGCAGCTTACTTAATCAACCGAGGTCCATCGGTTCCATTGGAGCATAAAATACCAGAGGAGGTATGGTGCGGAAAAGAGATAAAACTCTCACATCTTAAAGTTTTCGGTTGTGTAGCTTACGTGCATATTAGTGACCAAGGCAGGAATAAGCTTGACCCAAAGTCAAAGAAATACACTTTCATCGGCTATGGTGAAGATGAGTTCGGCTACCGCATTTGGGACAACGAAAACAAGAAGGTGATCAGGAGCAGAGATGTGATATTCAACGAGAAGGTGATGTACAAGGACATGCACAAGACAGATGACTCAGAGAGCGAGTCAATATTTGTAGATGCAGATGATGTCCCGAGTAACCTCTCGGAAGAACCAAATGCAGAGGGTCCTCAGCCAGAAGAGCCTGTTGGACAAGATGGTGCGCAGGAGCCCGACGCACCAGTTCCGATATTAAGAAGATCTTCTCGTCCTCCTGTACCCAACAGGAGATACATGAACTATCTGTTGCTGACAGATGGTGGGGAGCTTGAAAGCTTTGATGAAGCTTGTCAGTGTGGAGATGCGAGCAAGTAGGAGCTTGCCATGAAAGATGAGATGAAGTCTCTCATATCAAACCAGACGTGGGAACTAGCTGAGTTGCCCACGGGTAAGAAGGCACTCCACAACAAATGGGTGTACCGGGTGAAAGAGGAGCAGAATGGTTCCAGGAGATATAAAGCCCGGGTAGTTGTCAAGGGATTCCAGCAGAAGGAAGGAATTGACTACACCGATATTTTCGCTCCCGTGGTGAAGCTGAATACTATCAGGACAGTGATGAGTATTGTAGCAATTAAAGATCTTCATCTCGAGCAGTTAGACGTGAAGACGGCGTTTCTTCACAGAGATCTGGAAGAGGAGATATATATGCACCAGCCAGAAGGTTTCTCAGAAGAAAAGAAGAAGAACCTGGTGTGCAGACTCAAGAAGAGCTTGTATGGCCTAAAACAAGCCCCAAGGAAGTGGTACAAGAAGTTTGACGGCTTCATGCACAAGGAAGGTTTCCAGAAGTGCAACGCCGACCACTGTTGCTACTTCAAAAGATATCAGTCCAGCTATATCATCCTACTGCTGTATGTTGATGATATGTTGGTTGCAGGAGCAGATATGAAGGATATCAAGAATTTGAAGCAGCAGCTGTCAAAGGAGTTTGACATGAAGGACTTGGGTCCAGCGAAAAAGATCCTTGGAATGCAAATCACGAGAGATAAGAAGAGAGGTCTCTTGCAGTTATCTCAGACGGAGTACATCAACCGTGTTTTGCAGAGATTTAACATGGGCAACGCCAAGCCTGTGAGCACACCCTTGGCTAGCCATTTTCGTCTATCAAAGGATCAGTCTCCTCAGTCAGAAGAAGAAAAAGAGAGTATGGCTCAGGTTCCTTACGCCTCAGCTATCGGAAGTTTGATGTACGCAATGGTCTGTACGAGACCAGACATTGGCCATGCAGTGGGAGTAGTCAGCCGGTTTATGTCGAATCTAGTAAAAGCTCATTGTGAAGCGGTCAAGTGGATTCTGAGATATCTACGAGGCACCACACAGAAGTGTTTGCACTTTGGTAAGGGAGAGGTGGAAGTGCAAGGGTACGTAGATGCAGACTTCGGTGGCGAAGTTGATCACCGAAGAAGCACCACCGGCTATGTATTCACCGTTAGAACTACAGCTGTTAGTTGAATGTCACAGGTACAGAAGATCGTTACCCTATCCACTACAGAAGCTGAGTATGTTGCAGTGACTGAAGCCAGTAAAGAGATGATATGGCTTCAGGGTTTGTTGACAGAGCTGGGATTCAAACAGGAGAAGAATGTTTTGCACAGTGATAGCCAGAGTGCGATACACTTGGCGAAGAATTCAGCATTTCATTCTAGAACGAAGCATATTGCGCTTCGGTACCACTTCATCAGATCCCTGTTGGAAGATGACGTGTTGAAACTGGAAAAGATTCCAGGAAGTAAGAATCCAGCAGACATGTTAACCAAGACGGTGACAGTTCAGAAACTGGAGTTGTGCGCAACTTCAATTGGCCTTCATGCATAGATGATGAGGGCGGAGCCACACAGAAGAGGAGCTTGATGGGATAGCCTGTTGATGTCGGTTTGGTCTCCAAGTGGGAGATTGTTAGTCTAGGGGGTGGAAACCAACCTCCTCCGGCGACGGAAGCTCCGACGAGCGTGGATGGCAAACTCCAGGCGAGTTTCAATGGTCACAGGCGAGTTCGAAGCCAGCGAGCGAACGCCACCCTGACCTTGGCGTTTTGATGACGGCTCGAACCTCGCGTTGGGTGTGCCGAACGCGACCCTCGTCGAACACCGACCTCGGCGTCTCGACCACTCCCACCTCCGCGTCCGAGCGTGTCGCTGGCGACAGGCTGTCGCCAGCCTGTCCTGTTTCCGCCTATATATAGCCCCCCATCGCCTAGGGTTTTGCTGCTGAATTTTCCCCCTCTTCTTCCGATCTCTTCTCTGGCGGCGGACAGCCCTAAAACGCAGCAGCGTTCTCTCATTAAAATCGCAGAAGCGATTTTCATTAATCTCCAGCTCTCAAATTGTTTGAGGGGAGATTAGGAAGAGATAAAGAAAAGTGATTAAGAAGAGAGAGAGAGAGAGAACTAAAGAAGGGTTCATAAAGTGGGGGATAGTATTTATTCTCAAGTGAGGGTTTGAAAGGGGTATATTCTCTTTAATTATTAACACTGTAGCTACAGTGTTTCATTTGAGAAATCCCAGTTTAGGGATTTGCTCTTGATTTGTAATTTCTTGTTTGATTAATAAGAAATTATCTATGTGGCTCCCGAGGACGTAGACAGTTGCCGAACCTCGTTAAACTTGGTGTACTGCTCTCTATTCTGCGTTTCTGTTGCATTAGGGGTTTCGGCGTTAAATTCCTAACAGATACAACAATAACAGAGCGTTTATTTTTGAATTTCTGGGGGTGGCCACATGGACCATATTCTCCTATTCAACTTTGTATAAGATTATCGATCGTCCTATACATTTTAATTATTGTTATATCCTTTTTAGTTGCTTCCAATCAAGTTATATAGCTCGAGTCCTATTTGGGACATCAATAATAACCTGCCCAAATTGATACATTTTGTTGCTGTAGTTGCATGTAGTGAAACCATCTCAATCGATTTTTTTTTCCTCATTTTATACTTAACCGAAGCAACACGTGACTCCTATAAACGCACTTTATTTCTTATTTTATCTCTTAGCATATTCCCACGGGTTCATAGTAATATTCCCATTTTTATTAAACTATCTTTTGCACTTATTGTTTCTTTTAACTGTCCAACGTTCTTATCTACGGCATACTACCGGTCGTATAACGATCATATACAATTTTCTCTTCAATTTGACAGTAGCTGAATCATGCATACTTAAAACAATTTCGATCTTTTTGACGACATTGTTTCTCTGTTTGATGGGGGCAAAAATACTGCAACAACGAGAGTACAGCTCCCTCCACAGTGACATATGACGGTCGGTTTTGGTAACCTCATGGTGAAGGTTCGGTTCATTTGTGGCATGGTGCAGAGGACAGAATAGTGCCAGTTCTCTCGTCCAAGTATACAGGCCAGAAGTTGCATGCCTTGGGTTCATTAATTATCAGGAGTTGCCAGAATCTGGGCATATGTTTCTGCTTGAAGATGGCATGGCTGACGAAATTCGTCAGGTCTCTTTGGCTCGGAGATCGGAAGTAGTAGTAGTTGTTGTTTTGTCACGTGCTTTGAGATGAGAAATAAAGAATTTTTAGAATGATGTTATCAGCTTAGGAAGTATATTACGTAGAATCACATTTTCTTGAGGACCTTAATGGCAACATCCTTCTCATGTTAAGGGTTGCTAAATAGAGAGATTCTTGTGTTCTTCGAACGGGTGAGAGAGCACAAGAATTCTTCTGTGATTTTCACTCTGGTCTAAAGCATAGAAAAATTATTACCAGAACTAGAGAATGTTTATCTTCAAGAGAGCATGTGCTCTAGTTCAAAACACCCGGTAAATGAATAAATCATTTTGGGGTGAGAAGCAACATAAGTCCATGTAAAGCCATCTTCACTTTCTCTATACGAGTAAACTTGTTCATAAACAATGACAAGTTCAATAAAAAAAAAAGAAAGAGGTACGTCTGTGAAATAATGACAGTTCTTTTTAAAAATAAACGCACTCGATAACAAAAACTCTACCTACATATTAACCTCATGTCACGGATGACAATAACACTGATACAATGATTTGAAGGAATTGCAGAAAATCGCATCAGCAGCAGCAGAATCAGGCAA
>BQKN01065023.1:53495-105353 GCA_022839385.1 Asparagus kiusianus
CTTATTCAAACACCTAGTTCTCAAACCATTTGAAACTCTGGAGAAAGAACCATTAATGTGAAAATCCAAAGAAAGAGCAAGGAAAAGGATGTTGTTCAAAATACCAGTGATCTTAGTAGTAGTGTTCCTGGGATTGGTCTACCAGTTCATTCAGCCTCCAGCACCAGAGCTCTGTGGCTCACCAAGTGGTCCTCCCCTCACCTCTCCAAGAATCCAACTAAGAGATGGAAGGCATCTAGCCTACATGGAAACAGGAACTCCCAAAGAGAAAGCAAACTACAGAATCATCATCGTGCATGCCTTCAACGAATGCAAAGAACTGGGAATATTTGCATCTCAGGTAAGATATGAAAGATTCTTTTGGACTGGCAAACAGTTTCCATTCCTCCCTTAACTAGTATCCTTGTATGTTTCAGGATTTAGTGGAAAAGTTACAAATCTACTTCTTGTCCTATGACAGACCCGGATATGGTGAGAGCGACCCAAATCCCAGGCGCACTATCAAGACTGATGCCATGGATATTGAGGAACTTGCTGATCAGCTGAAGATCGGGTCAAAGTTCTATGTGTTCGGACCTTCATTAGGAGGCTGCCTGCTCTGGGGTTTCCTAAAGTATATACCACACAGGCACGATTACCAACTGAAGCCCTCCTCCCATCTTCCTTGTCCACAAAAGTCCCCACCCCACGCCAGAAAAACAGGATACTTGCACATAGATCCTATGTAGTACTGCTATTTTGCATTTACTGGTTACCACCCCAGCAGTTTATTATTGCTGATAGACCCCTAGGTTAATCTTTTATCAGTAGTGAATTTCGCAGATATTGTCCCTGGTGGAATTAGTGAGTGCATCTAAGGATATAAAGAGTCAAAAAAAATTACCTCAGGGGGTCTGTCTGCAACACTGAAACTACAGGCGTAGTAAGCGCAAAACTATAACACTACGGGGAATCTGCACAATTAGCCCCACAAAAAAAAACTGAATCTGACAAAATTTCATTAAATTGTATGAAATAAACAGTATACATAGGTTACATTGATGCAGATTGGAAGGAGCAGCGCTTATAGGACCTCCCATCAACTTGTGGTGGCCCTCTTTACCAGCCAATTTATCAAGAGAAGCATACCGGAAAAAACTGGAAGAAGATCAACGTGTGTTGTGGATCGCACACAATGCTCCATCCTTCCTGTATTGGTGGATGACCCAGCAGTGGTTTGCTTCAAGGATTCCTGTCAATAAATTCCCTGAATTACTAAGCAGGCAAGACAAGGAAATATTTCAGAAAAAGTTGACGATGCCAATAATAGCTGAGGTAATAATTCCTTATAACAAATTTAGGATGAAGGTTTGTTAACACAATAAAGGCTAGAGATCCACCTGATATTCCTCGTCTTCTGAATCTGCCTCATCCAAATTGTGTAATAGATACTACTTAAACCTCTCAACAGCATTTCTGAACCTAATATTGCTGGCAGGCCAGTGTTAGCAAAGGCACCAAGACTTTATCGCACACTTAAATTCACCTAAATACCAATATTTATTAAGCCATACACTAAAACACATGCACGTGCGCGCACATGTATGTATGCATAAATATTCCGAATGCACTTTTTATGTTTTTAACAAATACTAAATACTAAAAGGTTTGCCTTAAGTGGTAATATTTAGATGTCATATCCTTCACACTGTTTTAAAAAGCCTCCGCGTAGTCCACCTAAGTATACGCCTAGGTCTAGGCGATACCTTGACCGCCTAACTAGCGCCTAGCACCTGAGCGGTACCGAGGCTTCTGAAACCTAAGTTTTGGGAGTGTTTAGGGAAGCATTGTCTACTTACGTGGACTGCACCCTTTAGGCATTGATCGTGATTTTCTATGTTGCAGCCTTCATATCCTCCAACCTCCTTCAAACTCATTTAACCTCCAAATACGAACACCTCCACTACCTCCTCCGACCTTCAGCAAAGCCTCCTCGACCACCACTTAAATAAAGAAAAAAATCTGTTTAGACAACAATCCGGCATCTAAGCTTTCTATAACATTGATATTTACTATCAATTATTGTAGTTAAAAACTAAAAAAAGAAAATCTCCTAGGCTCTAGGCGTCGGGTCTGACGGTTAGGCTATCTAGCGCTTTTTATAACCATGTTAGTTATTATTTTGGCTATTTAGTATTTGAGTATGCATAGTTTATTGTGGATCTAAGATTGATATCTTTTTTTTGCACATTTATATGAATTTAATACATATTTTTATCAATTATTAAAATTAAATAATTTAAAAAATAGCCAAATACCTAGGCGCACGCTTGGGCGTCTAGGCGCTAGCTCAAACGCCTAGTCCACCTAGCACTTTCTGAAACATTGATCTTTCATTTGAATCATTAACAATTTAGTGCAGTGACAATTTTCCGATGTGCTTTTTATCAAACACAACTAGACAGAAACAAAATAGCTAAGCAGACAATTTCCCAATATGTGCCACTTTTTGTGATTTGCCCTCAGGCCTCAACAAAATTGCAACACAGTGACATGTGGTAAAGACCAAATGAGAGAACATATCAAAGGCATACTGTAGTAAGTGGCTCTATCTGAACAAAGTACTCCTAATACACAACAAAAGCATATACAAGTAGAAGTTCTATTTAATAAATACTGCATTACCCATGTGGTAAAGACTGAAATGAGAATACCCATCAAAGGCACCTCTCACAGACTTCATGACAGTAGGCTAGCTTTTGGCAAATGGTACTTCGAAAAAGAAAACTCACAGATATCCTCATGTATACGTTATCTGTGTCTAAATTAATTTGCATGCAGTATTCCACGCATAAACAGCATGCTTCTTTGCTGTCAAATGCTTCCTGACAAACTAATAAAAAATTTCTGTTCAGTGCGAGAAGAAGGCTCAACAACAAGGCATTTTTGAGTCATTGCTTCGAGATGTAATGGTAATCTTTGGAAAGTGGGACTTTGACCCCCTGCATATGAGCAATCCATTCCCTAACAATGAGGGCACTGTACATCTGTGGCATGGGTCTGAAGATAAGATGGTCCCAGTTCAGCTACAACACTATGTTTCAAAGGCGCTTCCTTGGGTTCGATACCATGAGTATCCTGAAGGAGGACATCTGTTTTTGTTTGTTGACGGTTTCACCGACATTATCCTAAAGGCACTTCTTCTTGGGGAGGAACCCAGATTGATAAAAGAGTAGTCTGGGAAGTCACTTTGTCGTCATGTCATAAGTTTTATATTTTCTAGTCTCTATCTTTTTGGGAACTATTCCTGACATCAGAGGAATTTGAACCAGCACGTGTACCTCTGGAAGAGTAGTCATTGCCAGAGAAGTTATGCTCCTTTGATTATTCGTAATAACTATATTGATAGTGTGTGCATAAGTATACATGCATGCACAAATACACACACCAAAAATGCAATTTCCTAATATCTCCAAAAACCAAAATATTATAAAATGCACTTCAGAAGAATGAGATAGAGTAAAATGGGTTGAAGGAATTCTGGGTAGTAAACCACAATGGTTGAATGAAATTCTGGAAATATATAGCTTTAATTTTCAGTTTTTAACAAATAGATATGGCTTACATAATACAGAAAAAAGAGCAACTAATTCCTATGATGTTAAGATATATCATTCGTATTCACAATTATAATCAAGAAACATCTGCAGTAATCTCAAGAAAAATTTACAGAGAACTGTCAGCTTGATATGAAATCAGAAACCACTTGCCATGGAAACAAGCAAATTCACTTCATGAAGTATAGAAGTAGTGTACCAAGCATAAGCTGATCACTTCGGACCGTCATTAATTTCATCGAGGTTCCTCATCATCATCATGAATAAAGGTGAAAATGGGTCAGGTTAACCTGAATCTGACTCGTAGTCACCCAGTTATTTAACCTCGTAAGCAGGAAAGTTATGCATGGGTAAACAGAGCCTCACTGAAAATTTTCCAGGTTAGGTTCTGTTTAACATTTTGAACAACCAGACCCAAACTAAACACGAAATAGTATTATTTGTTGGTGATATGTTAATAGATACTTCTTGTCATAAACAATTCCATCAAACTTGAAGATACAAACTGTGTAATTTTGTTAATGAATTGCTCAAAAGATATTTTTCTCGCTTCAGTTAATACCTACATTTTTGCGTATATTCTAATATAAAAAAGGGAATCTAGTGCAACCCAAGTTCGCAAACATGCAACATTATAAATGTATCAAGATATTATCAGCTGAAAGACCTGTAACAACAAATAGAAACTTTGGAACTGAACTCATCAGCTTCTAGCTATAGGAAGAGAATCCTCTTATGGCTTAATGCACAAGAAGTAAAATTTTTAAGCATAAGACGGCAGGAATAGTTACTCTCAGGTTAAAGGATCACAACAGTTACCCAAAGATAGAAGCTGCACAGTAAATACATACAAGTAGGAATTCTATACCATTAAGAGCACAAAAATCACAATACACTACTATGCACAGTAACTGACAGCAGAAAAAACTTAGGTCTGTTATAAATCAGAGTAGATATGGCTATTCTAGTTGTAACTTACTATATATGCTATCTAAGATGTTTAACAAGGAAACTAAAAAGCAGATTGGTAACCTATTTGACATGTCACAAGTTTGATGATTACTTTTTTAACAAAGGCCATAACACAATGATAACATATTTTGTTCTGAAGAAATATTTGGAAAGAGCAACTGAGAAATAGATTCATCTAGCAGACATCAAAGAAATGGGAGATAACTGTTTGTTAAATAAGAAAGCATAAAAAAGGCTAATGCTGGCTTCAGATGGGTGTGCTGTTATCTGACAGTAATTTAATAAACCTCGCATTGTCTACCTTTTAAGATAAGTAGTTAGATATGTTGTACATGTTTGCTAGGTTAAGTTAGAGCAAGGAATGTCTCTTTCCTGTCTGGTTAGGTATATGACCTTTTTTATTTCGCCACTAAGATTTTGTTTCATCGTTATCACTACACAATAATGTTCACAAATAAATATCAAGTGTCATTCAAATATATATACAAGATGCCGGCTTAATGATCGACAACAATATGCTAAGTGAAATTTTAGAGTAAGCTTGCACGTGACTGTATCCTTTGATATCACCGAGGAAACCAGTAACCTCTACTGCTACCCAAAAAAAATAAGATAGTAAAAAATTGAATTTTACTGCATTAAATGCAACTCGATGAATCGAAATACAGTTACACGTTTCACATAGCAGCATACACCTTGCATCACCGAGATATGACTGTATGCAATATAAAAGAATTATTCACCATGCAGAATGGTTGGTAGGTATAGCCAAAATTTACCTCTGACCATACTGCAAATCTCAGCAGCAAGATGGCAACTTATCCTTTTTGCTATCGATCAATTAAAAAAAAGAATATGCTATTAGGCTTCCTATATTTCCTTCAGCTGTACTGTTACTAAATTAGGACTCTCCAAGTCAAACCACAACATGGAAAGGAGAAATGCAAGAGAAATGCTGATTGGCCTTGGAACAAGCCATCTCAATATCTTCCAAAGCTGAATAGCTACACAATCTTCTGCATTGCTGACCTAGCTACCGCTGTTATTTGACTGAGTGAAGTCAACAACATACAATGTATGCTTACTTGCTTGTCTCTGGCCATTTATAATGCCAGCATCTGAGAAATTTTCCAACTAACTGCGGAGCACATCTTTCTCCAAGCACCTCACAGCATGAAATTCATGATCTTTGCCAAACTGCTTGAATAGGAGACTGTATGTACAAGAGCCAGGCTGAATGCCTTTCTCATGCATCTCACCATACAACCTCAATGCTTCATTCCAGTTACCTAAAGTGAAGTTCTGATCTATAAGATTAAGTGTATGTATACTCATTTGGGGTAACCCTTTCTCCTGCATTTGAGGGAAGTACTAATAGGCCAACTGGACCTTTCCGCTTTTGCATAGCCCATTTATAAGGGCATTATAAGTTATTACATTTGGCAAAAAGTTTTCCTCTGTAATCCTTCGAATCTATAAATCTGCGCATTCGAAGTCTTTCTTAGTAGCGTGGGCATGAATCAAAACTGTGTAGGTAGCAACCAAAGGAGATATATTCTTGGAAACCATGGTGTTATACAACTTTCTTGCTATTTTCAGATTACCCTCCCTACAGTTGGCATGAATTATGCAAGTATAGGTCACACAATCAGGACAATAACCAATCATACACATTCCCCGCCACAACCTATCTGCTTCCTGTAGACCCTCAATCTTGCATAACCCATCAATCAAGACATTATTAGTTATCATATTGGGGGAAATGTCTCTACTTACCATTTCTTCTCGTAGCTGGACAGTCCATGTAGAAGTCCCAAGGCACAAATCAGCACCTATCCTTGCAGTATAGGCACCGCAATCTGGCTCCAAACCCCTTCTCGACATCTCATCAAAATAGTTTATCGCCATATCAAGATTTCCCAATTTGCAAAATCCATGTACAAGAGTAGTATTGGTATAAACATCTGGATGAAGCCCAGATACAATCATATCCTCCTTGACCTTGTGAGCCTCCTCCAACTCCCCCAACCTACAGTATCCATCTATTAGTATGTTGAATGTTATAGTGGTAGGAGCAATGTGCATCCTTTTCAAGCGAGAAAACAAGCAACGGGCCTCCTTTAAGTTTCCTTGCCGACAATATCCATAAATTAGAGAATTATAAGAGATCGCATTGGGTGCCAATTGCGTCCTCTCCATCTCAAGAAACTGCTCCCCCGCATCATCCAATCTACCACTCCTACACAACGCAAAGATGATAGAATTATATGTTGCAACACTCGGCATAACACCTGTTTCCATCATATCTTCCTTAAATTCCAACGCCCTACAAACAAACCCTCGACTAAACGATTCAACAATCAAAGGGTGTTATTTTATGTATGTAGCCTTCCCCAAACTTTTCAGCTTCTCCAACAACCTCTCTGCTTCATCAAACTCTCCACTCTTAGACAACCCATTAATTACGACATTATAAGTAACATCATCCGGCGAAAACCCTCCTTTATCCTGCTCCATCTCACGCAAAACTTTCAGTGCCATTTCCTCTTTCCCTTCTTTACACAAAGCATCGAGCACCGTGTTATATAAAAGTAGCAATACTCAGGCCGAACCCTAGCCTTCACCATCTCATTATAAAGCTCTTCCACAACCCACTAGTTTTTGTCTCTCAAATTCTGAAGAATCCGATTGCAATTCCTGATATCGGGCGACGACCCACGCCGACCCATCCGATAAAACGCCACCGCCACCGCGCGCTTAACCACCGAACACTCGGTGCAGATGCAACAAAAGAACTTCCCCCATCGACCAAAAGGTTGAGGATTTCGTGGAGATTCAAGACCAAGACCCGCTGCGTGACGGGGTGAGCTGCGCTCATGAGATCGCCCGCGGCCAAGATCTCGAGAATGGCGGAGAAGGCGATCTCGGATCGATCGGAGATCAGGGGGAGGAAGTGGGCGCTTTCCGAAGGCTTTGGGACTGGATTTGAGGAGGTCGAGGGTTAGGGATGGTTCGGGTTCGATACTAGGGGAGTAGCTGTAGGGTTTTGAGGAGAAGAGGGGAGAACGCGCCTCGGAGATGGCGGCTGAAGAGGATGAAGATGAAGCTAGGGTTTTGGAGTCGATGGCGATAAAGGGGCATGGAGAGAGGGGGGGAGAGGGGAGAAGGATTTATTAGGGTTTCCTTCTGCGTCTTCTTGCCATTAACAATGGAGGAAGAGGGGGACGGTGATTGATTTCAATTGGGACAAATTTTCGTTTTAGACCTATGTAGAAACTTATTTGTAAAAAATAATTTATCTTGAAAATAATTGTTAAATTCGACCCAGTTTCAGCTTAATATACTGAAACTGAGTAAAATTTGGCGAAAAAACTTAAAAAACCCCCGTAAAGTTTAAGCCCTCATAAGTAAGTTAATTAGGAGCTTAAACTTCACGGGACTTCAAGTCCCGTGAAGTTTTCTAAGATTTTTTTCGTCAAATTCGACCTAATTTCAACCAACTAGCTAAAACTAGGTCGAATTTGATAATTATTTTCGAAATAGATCGTTTTTACAAATAAGTTTCTAAACAAGACTATTTTAAATTTTTGTCCTTTCAATTAATATTTAGGCACGCAAAGTTGAGGATTATGCGAGGCCACGGGTAGAAGCCTTCCCCAGAAATCGGTGTTCCTGAAACTAAAAGGCTTATTTAGTTAGGTATTAGTCCCTTCGAAACCTTCAATAATGTCATATTAGTTCCTTAGATCTCAATAATTGCTCATTAGTCTCTCAAAGCCTTTCAGATCTTCCAATTTGGTCACTCAATGACCAAAGTACCCCTAGTTATGATTTCTAAACTCATCTTGTTCAAAAAAAAAAGTACACTAGAGTTTACATATTTTTAACTTTAATACCTCAAAGTTTTTTGACACTTAATACCCTAACATCTACAGTTTTTTAACTTTGACATCTTGAAGTTTTCTCTGGCACTTTTACTGCAACAAAGTTTATACCTTTTTAAATTTCGATACCCCAAAGTTCTATTTTTGATACTTTGATACCCAAACTTTAGGGTATCAAAGTTAAAAAGTGTGTAAACTTTGAGGTATCAAAGTTCTAAAATGTGGATGTTTTTGGAGTAAGAAAGTTATAGAATGTGTAAAATTGAAGTATCAAACTGTTAAAAATAGATTGCCGTATCAAAGTTTATAAAGGTTAAAGTTTAGAGGGTATCAAAGTGTTAAAAATAGTTTGGGTCTGGGAGCCGACTTCCGATAGAACTCAGTTTCAATGAAATCGGATTTGATCGTTACAGCGCGCGTAATGGGTCTAATGGGATGCAATGTGTACATGTTGTTCTTTTTCCATTACAGAATGTACCAAATATTTAGTACTGGATCGATGCTCCTATGTTCAGAGCTATTAAGCAAAATTTATCTTATATTATGGCTTACTTCTTATAGAGAACCGTATTGCTAAAAAAAAGGTCATCAAAAAGACGTGATTATACATTTATAAAGCTAGATGCTACGTAGGAGATATTACCGTATCCTATGTTGTAGCTGATTTTGCAATGCAACATACACTTCCTCGTATACTGAAAGAGATTAATGAGTGTCCTATGTCAAGGAGGGGATTTTCTCCTTGAAAATGATGTGACACGATCCCCATCATGTGAATAAAGTAAAAGAGGGAATATCACATGGTAGGAATTGTGCCACATCATTTTCAAGAAAGAAATCCCCTCCTATGACAAGGATACTCATTATTCTCATACTGAAAATGCAGTACTGACGTCTGAATTTAACCCCATCACTGATTTATCTATCTTTTTCTTCCTCCGGCTTCTATTTTTTAGGGATCAGTTTCCTTGCTAATGAGTTTTGACGAAGATCAGGTGATTCTCATACTCTTCTAAATATGAACGAAACTTTTTCATGGCATATTAACAGCTACCCTCAATTTATAGTACTCTGAAATTCACGAGGACATTCAAATAGCACCTTGCATACTGCTAAGGTAATGCTGTTAGATCTCAAGGGATTTCAACTTATATTTCAAGGTTTCCTAATTTCAAAATGATCAAAGAAAGTCTGACAAGAATGATAACCAGGTAAAATCACTGATCAAGATGAAGGGTAGTCTGACCTTACCACCTTTCATTTTTCAAGTGAGTATTTGCAAACGTCCAAAAAAGAGTTTAATTTTGGTTCACACACATGTGCGGCATTTTTCTCAGCCAAATGCCCATCATTGACGGTGTCACGTTTCCCAGAAAGTCCGGTTACAGATGCATAAGCAACAGAGAGCATGTACAGCTCTTGAATGGGTGGGGAGCTGCAATGGCATTGGGTAACAGAGATTAGCCAACCCATAAATATTTACAGACAATTTGTTCAGTAATAAGGAGCGAATGGGAAGCAATTTTTTGGGTGTAAACTGCTCTGAAAAGGGAATGCTAATAGCTATCTTCATCTGTTTCAGGCCTTCGAAAGTAGTAGCGCAGACAGTTGACCAAAACCTGCATTGAAAGAGGAGAAATGGAGTTAAATCTCATGGTAATCACTTAACAGACTTGCATGTAAAATGTAAATAGAGGCTCATGGCGGAGTTAGCCTCAAAGACTCAAAAGCAGAAGCTAGCTGTTCTGCATAGCAGAAGTAGAGGAAAACAGCGCAAAGAGTTTAGTAATAATGGTATTTAGCAAGCTCATTAAGAACAACTATCATGTTCAGAATGTAATAGATTTTTGTTTCTTTTAATTATCGATGGACTCGGAAATCTTGGCATTCTACCTCAACAAATTCAAGGTTACTTATATATCAACCTAACCCAAACCTCGTCCCACAACATATTACACCTCCACCCCACCCCCACACAAAAGGAAAAAAAGAAAAAAGAAACCCACCCTGGGGCCGACGGACACACAGACCCAAAAAAGAAAATGGAGATAAGAAATAGAACATAAAACTCATTAAAAGCCACATTTAAAATCTACACCAAAAAGATAGTGTTCTTGTTGGCAAACATCATTGAAATCCCAGATTATGCATGTTATGCCTGTGGAATTCAAGTTCAGTACTTTCAAAACAAATCTAATTGAGCTAAGGAATGGTATCTGTGATAGCACACAGATATATGATGAGTACTTTTGGAACAAATCAAATTAAGCTAAGGAATGGTATCCGTGATAGCACACAGATATATGATACTTTTTAAGTTCTCATATCCAGATAATTTTAAATACTGGAGACCATATGACATGATGATGATATGAACCAAATGAATCACTAATGACCATTGAATTAAAACATATTGTGATTACCAGTGACAGAGAATCATTCAGTGCAGCGCCACGGTAGCTCACATGGAACTTATCCTTGGCAATCAAACCCTGTAAAGAAAATATCTATAAAATTAATGCTCAAAGAAATAATTAGGCTTTACTAAAAAATATACAAATCATACATACTTCAGTGTCAATCTCTGCTGATTCAACATTCACATTGATATCAGATAAAATCTTGATGATTTCCAACAGTAATCCAGCTCTATCAGCTGTCTCTATGTATAGTAAACTGAGGAGCATGTTCAAGAAAATATATTTGAACAATGTAAACCAAAATTAGATATCTCTTCAAAATAAGAAAAAAGAGATGCCACTTCACAGCAAGCATGAATTATATATAAGCAAATACATGGCATCAAATCAGTCCTTACATATGAAATATCAATGAAGATAAAAATGCCCCTATTTTGCAACTCGTAAAGTAGAAAGAGACTTAAGATATTTATATACGAATGGAAGGTTATTAAGTGGAATATGTGTATTATAGTGAGGGAAACTATAAATGGTATCAAAATGCAACAAAATTTTCGAGAAATGATGAATGATGAGATCATGAATGAAACTGCACAAAAGATACCCATGAATTCCTAGTGTGAGCATGCATACATCTGCCGTAGCATGTACACATCTGCAAGTATGAGCACACAAGCCAGCCTCCTTTTTGACTTGGCACCAAAAACATATCTAAGAAGATTTCATCCAGTTTGCCCTGAGAGGTACTGTAAAGACAACAAGCTTCTTGATATCTCGCCTTGTCTTCTAGACATGCAAATACCTAACCCCCCCCCCCCCCCCCCCGCCCAACCCAACAAAAAAAACTCCTTCCTCCCCTAACCCTCACCAACATGGGTATATAACAGAAAATATGCAGGAAAACATCCAATGGTGCCCCTAAGAAATTCAAACTAAGGAGTCTCCTCAGGATAGCAGCAATCCAGCCATCTCGCTCACGATAAAAAAAAAAAGGTTGATTGAGGATAGACCTCCTGTAGTTCTATTGTTGCAGATAGACCATAATTTTTTTAATTTATTATTGTTATCTTTGACTCTTTTACTCCCAGAGAGAAAAACTGTGTATTGACAAATAGATCTCCTGTGGGCAAAAGAGTCAAAAAATTTCACTCAGTGGGTCTATCCACAACTGGCTAATGGTACAGGAGGTCCATCTACAACAATAGAACTACAGGAAGTCTATCCGCAATGTTGAAATAACGATAATGCATAACGTAACACTCTGAATTATATATAAGCAAATACATGGCATCAAATTGGTCCTAACATATGAAATATCAATGAAGATTAAGATCCCCCTATTTTGCAACTTGAGAAGTAGAAAGAGACTTATGATATTATATAGGAATGGAGGGTTATTAGGTGGAATATGTATATTATAGTGAGATAAACGGGATGAAAATGCAAGAACATTTGGAGAAATGATGAAAGATGAGATTATGAATGAAACTACACAAAAGATACCCGTGAATTTCGAGTGTGAGAATGCATACATCTGCCATTAGCATGTACACGCTTGCAACTATGAGCGCACAAGCCAGCTTCCTTTTTGACTTGGCACCAAAAACATATCTAAGAATATTTCATCCAGTTTGCCCTGAGAGTTAGTGTGAAGACGACAACAAGCTTCTTGAGATCTTGTAATGTTCTCTATCCTTGAATGCCCAACTTTAAAATTTCATATTGAATTAATTCCAAGTCTAATTGAAATTGTTTGATAAACTGAAAATACAAGATCATCATGTAGTAATATGACCCTAACTCCAAGGTTATTGAGAATTTGACCTCAATCCAGTAGAGACTTTTGTCCTCTCAATTTTTCGAATTTCCTGGTATTTTTCCAGGATATTTGGAGAAACTTGAGTTTTCAGATCCTAACGGATCAGTTACAAGGCAGATCAGATCTGTACATCTTAATTATATATAATCGGTGTTTCCCTTCTCCAAACCCCAATTATTTTCATTATCATAAGCAGCTGCAAGTCCCTAGGTTTCTCTTATCCTCAAAACAACATATTTTCGGATTTTGGTGTTGGATCTACGCAAGTGTAATTTGGATCCTGTCAATTTTCCAATTTCTTTCTCCCATTTTCTAATTATAGAGTATTTTCTATGTTTGAATGATTTTTTCCTAAGATGATTCATCCAGTGTGATCTACATTTCTAAAATTTTGGTTCTCCTTTTTAATATCTTAATGTTCATCTATATTTGATGTTTCTCTTGATTCATCCCTAATTTTCTTTGTGTTGCCTACTGGGCCTTTCACTCACCACCTATTTTGTGGCTGCATTTGTTCGCAGGCAGCGACCCGAACAAGAATAAGGATTCGCAAGTAGAGGGGACCGCTAGGTAGATGCTTACAAGTGTTTCGTGTGTGCATTTTTGCTAGTAGTATAAACAAAACACCGGAAAAATGTAATATATGTATTTTGGATGTTGTAAACCTTATGTATAATTAAGTTCTTTCATAGCCAGTAACCAGTGTTCAGGTATTCTACTAGACACTGCTGTCAACCTGTTATATTTTGGAGAGTGTAATTTGTATATTACTTGTATCTGCATTTATATGCCAGACTTATGCAAGTTTTCCCTTGACCACTAAAATAGGCCATATCACCAATATTCTAGAATATTTAAATGCTTTATAAGTTGGGCTTACTCATCTAATGATCAATCATTCATATTCAATCTTATGCATCCAAGTATGTATATCTCAGTTCACACATGTAAAAATAAATAAATAAGGATTTCATAATGTAGAATGTACATACTGCCATCATATGAACTGATGTAAATTTTGTCTATATTAGAGATTAGGATGCATCCTCTCAATGCTAGTATCATATTGTCAGATTTGTTATTTTTTCTATCCATCATAACAGCTAAGTCTTTGAAGTCTTGGATATATATGCTTGCTTTGCCTTTATGTGTACATGGCCTTCATGCGTACATGGGTTCCATTAATCTTTTTTCTATTCATATACATATTGTAATGTCAAAATTTTAGGGCTTTCATTCTAAAGAGCTATGGTATTAGCTTATAGCTTTTGCTAAATCTTGAGTACTAGTTGTTGACGTGAAGAAACTTGAGGTATGAATAGCACTTGTGGCATTATAGATTTCATGTTGTTATTATTTTTAAAAGGCTTCTACTGATGATTTTCTCCATATATTATTGTTTTATTACACCACATTCTTGTGACATTATAATGCATGCACTTCTCCCTGACACTGTACCTTGAAGCTTGAAATTTGAGCAGAATGTAACCGCAGTACATGAAACATATTAGCTAGGATTTATGATTGTCTTAACTGATATTATATACATGAACTGGTACTTGATTACATGCACTAATGCTTAACAGGATCCCCTTACATTTCTTGCCCCAGTTCGGCACTCATGGATTCTACTAATCACCTTCATGTACTTCTGAAACCCCATAATTTAACTTGGGGTATTGGGGGAACTGAAAGGTGTATCCACGTGTATTTTGGATGGCCTAGGATATAGGTTGATCAACCAAATCTAGGTTCCCTTCTGCGGGCGTTCTGGGTAGTGACTGACACTACTGTCATAACTTCTACTTACAAGAGGATATTAATCCGGAGCACCTGCTCGTCTTGACATATTTTCTTGAGTTCCTAGAAAAGCATCCCAGTTCAGTGCCAGGGGTCTTGGCCATGGTCCTGGGTATGCACGGGATACATTTAAAATACATAGACTTCTCCACCTATCAGTTCCAAATTAAATAGTAATAAATGGAAAGATAGGGTGTCTTATACATACACTTGATGTTTTGCATTCCCATATTAAGAACCTTAATCTCCAGTTGCTAATTATCATGTGTGCTTATTATTGTCGGTTTTCTATTATCATTTCACATGAGTACTCTCATGCCTTCCATGCTCATACTAATATTAAAATTGTCATTTTTTTCATTTATGTGCACCCAGACCCAGGCTTAACTTTTGCAGATCCGTCTATAAAGCAGGATCAGGTATATCTTGAGGACATGGAAGGACAGTGCATATTCCAAGCTTCTTCCTCTTTTATTCCTTAGAAAATCATGTGAGCCCTTGGAGACTACTCTGTTATTTGGGACTTATTTAGTTTCATGTCAAGACTATCATTTTCCTTAGTGGTTGCAATCGAGACATGTAGTTTATTCTCGAGACTATGTGCCTTATCTTTTGTCTTATAAATTTGATTCTTGATCTCTTTGTATTTTTCTCTTAGTTGTCTGGATATGAATGTTATTGTTTATATATGCAGAATTACATTAATAATTGTACAGATTATAGAGGCTTAGCATATTTATGAGGGAGTAATCGCTTTCTGTAAATACATCGCCGACCAAGTTGCGTCTCCTTTCCTCATCTTATGGGAAGCGGGGCATGACAGATCTCTCCTTGTCTTCTAGACATGGAGAGACCACCCCAACCCTCACCAACAAGGGCATATAACAGATAATATGCAGGGAAACATCTTATGGTGCCCCTGAGAAATTCAAACTAAGAAGTCTCCTCAGGATAGCAGCCGCCCAACTATCTCGCTCACGATACAAAAAAGGTTGATTGCAGATATACCCCCTGTAGTTCTATTGTTGCAGATTGATTTTTTATTATTATTTTCCTTTTTTACTCCCGGAGAGAAAATTTGTGCATTGACAAACAGACCTTCTGAGGGTAGAAAAGTCAAAAAAAAATTCACTCAGTGGATCTATCCGCAACTGGGCAATGGTACAGGAGCTCCATCTACAACAGTAGAACAATAACGCATAACATAGCACTCTACGTCCTGTTAAGGGTTAAAGGAAAAAACACAAAAAAAAAATGTAATGCATAACATAGGTTTCTTTTGTTTATTAATTATTTACATATTTTATAAATACAAACCATTCATAATGACTTTAATTATTAGAATCCTCAAAATTTTCAAACATAACATCACAATCAGGAACAAAATATTTTCTTACTGTTTAATTTAAAAACTATAAAAGATGTTCATAATAATTTAAGATTTAATAAGAAAATATCATAATAAAAAATAGTTAAATAAAAATTCCTTAATTTTATACAAGCCACATACATTTACTAGGAAGTGTCACAACCGAATGCTCAAATATATAATCATAAATTTATAGCTTGTTCATAATTATAGTCATTTTATTCGTCATAGTCAAAATTTCACAATCACATAATGACGTCACCAAAACAAGACATGAATGCTTAACAAACAATTTAAAATAAATTATATAACTACTTCGAGTTTTACGAAACGATATACTCTCAAGTCTAGAACTTATATTGATATAATGTGTGTTAAATTGAAATAACGCATGTTATGTTGAAACACCGTAAGTTATATTACGCATATTATATAGTTATAAATGATGTGTCTGAGTTATTTGATAAGGTTACGTTTTAAGGCATGCTACTTTACGTAATGCAACATACGGAGTTACATAACCGGGTTTTTTCCAACAAAATATCAGCAATTGGGCGATAGTACGAGGGATCAATCTGAAACCAGCCCCAAAAAATAACACCTGATAGCATGAAAAAAATATATAGTTTCCATTTAATTAAACATATGCTTCATAAATTCACTTGCACATCAAAAGAGCTTTTGAATTTTCAGTTTTACAAAGGAACTTCTATAAGGTATGCAACAAAGTTAAATCATAATTTTGATGGTGCTCAATGACTAACATACTGCTAAAAGATTAATGAAATAGGGAAAACATTAACCTTCTTTTTGGCCCATCCTCTATAACCTCTATATGCGTTGCAATGTCAACATCAAGCTGTCAAGTATGAATGAAATGTTAAGGTTACTCTTTGAAAGAGGTCGCAAAAGCACCGTGAAGTTCAAACTTGCAATGCAATTGTATCATTGTATCACCATATTACTGCAGAAATTGGCATGTGATATATTAATCCATTGTCCATACAATATTTTCATTTTTGTGTGCGTGTGCGAGAGTGTCCGTGTGTGGTTTTTTTTTTTAGGGGGGGGGGGGGGGGGGGGGGGAGGGGGATGTAATATATTAGTGCATTATTTCAAGAGGAATTACTACACACAAGGCTAAGAGAATATACTGATCCAAACAATGTTAAGAACAAATTTGAAGCAGCTGTTTTGCCAGCAAGATGACCAAATAGTTGTCGAGTTCACTATATACATTTAAGTTTTCGTACAGTGGCTCATGTGAAACTGTCAAATGGTATCTTACTCATATTATTTTTAGGATCCCAGGAAGGCATTGTAGAATATAAGGCTAGCTTAGAAGATAAAAATATTCAGGTGTAATGTAGATTTGTACATGGCAATATGTTTACTTGCGGCCTATTCTGTTGTTGAACATCCGGATTCTGGATGCTTCAGTATTTTGTGTATTTTTTATGTTCTACATAGTATCATTCATTAGTATTACAATTATAAAAAGGCAGTTTAAACCTACTCCAACAACTAAATTGCATACTGAAGTACTAATTTGTCTTTCTAATCATGTTTCCGTCATCTCTTTTCCCTTCCTTTCTTTCTCCCTCTCAAAGAAGTGCTATATGGGAGCACTAATCCAGTGGCCCTCTCTTTTTTCAGAATTCCTCAAAGAGACGAGTGGCTCTGATGTGCGTGGTTGTCCTTACATTGAAACACAATCCAATTACAAAACACTATTTCATAAACTGTGCAAGAGTTTCCCTTTGATAACTTATCGACTATGCAAAAGTACAAAGGACAATGAACGCAGAGATGTTAAATTTTACTAGTTATATTTCTAATAATCTGTCATTATGTCAAGTAGAACAGAATCAAAATTAAGAAATCTTTACTCCAGAGTCCTGAATTCAGATATTCAAAAAGTATTTTTCAAGTAGAGAAACTCCTATTTAGGTGACTTAGAACTTCATATAAACTACTAACAATAACTGAAATAATCCCGTATAACCAAATTTAGAAATGCAACAGTTTGTTGTATCTTTATTCTATCAATATAACAGAAAAGCACATCACGTTACCTTCTTTTCAGGAGGTTTTATTCCAAAAGCTTCTCCCATCGCCAATTTCTCACTACATTCCTGAGGAAAACACACGGCATTTTAGGAAACTGAAGCACTAAAGCAAAGGATAATTGAAAACAAAAAGAACCAAGATCATGTCATACAGGATGGTATTTCAGAAGGTTGTTGATTATAGTAAGCCGGATTCTCTCTAACATGTCAGGATTCTCAACTTTGCGCCCCCTGAACACGTGGACATCCATACCAAATGGTCCCAATCAATTATCCTCAAGATGTCAAGTATGAAAGAAATTTGTAACCTTTTAACATAAAGAGAAATCTTCGGTTAAACACACTGCAAAGTGAAACTTCATGAAAATGCACGAGGAATTAATCAGCTACAATACATACCTATCCAAATGCTACTAGGAAATTATTGCAAAATTGTGTTTTGCGGAAAATTCAAACTAATAGACTTCCTCTACTATGTAAACCGTAGTTGATACCTAATTCCTTAATGCAAGTTGCGAGAACTAATTGGTAGTAGACCCATTAATCATATCCTGTAAAACAGGCTTCTTTTCTTTTCCAGTACAAACATAAAATAAGCTTCATCACATGAATCCAACACTGACAGGTTCAAGTGTGCTCACGACATAACAAGTACAAATGATAAATAACAGTAGCTAAGACAGTATGTCAACCAACAGACTGCCTAATCAGGTTTGGATGTTACTGATGTCATTTATGGACAATAAAAGTTTGTTTTGCATGGCAAATATACCGAACGCGCCTCGGAATAGAAAACATGTTAACTGATTAATCAGTATGGAAAAAAATTAGAAGCCCTCACATTTGATTCAAGAAGTATAGCTCTCTGTCAAGGAAGCTCTGGGTTAAAAAAAGAAGGAACACACCAGGATATAAAGGTTGGCTTCTGTATAAGATTGATCAACCTCATTAAGTAATATGCCATACAAGAAGCCATGAGTAACGTCCTTTTTTCACTATACAATATAAAAATGGGTAACAATAATCCATTAAACAGGAGTTGATATATTGCTAAGGGTTACTGAACAAGAGACTTATATCTAAAGTATTCCCACTACAAGTACAGTAGCAGCTCTAGAAAGTATGGACAAGCTCTAGTCTGCCATGAAACAAACTAGTCTTGAAATTCACATAGGAAAAAAACAGAAACAAAAGGGAAAATTACTCACATTCTTGTAATAGATATCTTTGTTTCTATGACGGAGGCACCAGTGCTTACAGTCCCTTTAGTCACATCAAGTCCCAGATCTTTAAGAGCCTTCATCTGGACAAAAAGGAAAGAGATGACTACAAGCAAAAAGATGATTACAAGCATAATGGAATAAGAGAAAGCAAACAAATAATTTCAACCCATAAACCGACATGTTTTTTTGTTTATAAAGTATGCGCATCATCACCCAAAAAAGCATAGAAAGATTACAACATGAAATCATAGTTTATGAACAAAAGAAAATAAAATACACAATAAAGATGTACAAGGCATATGCGTGAGAGGAAGAGAGTCAAACCGTGTCAATTAGAGCCCCAAGACGATCACCAAAACTAAGTTGCACAATTGTTGCACTAGGATCTGAATCCTGGTCAATCAAAACTATAGGCATTGGAACTGAATCTTCATCCCGAGGAGATGTCTACAAGAAAATATGTGTCAAGTGAGAAGAAATCAATTCGCATAACCATTTATAGGGGAAAAACATTTTCTTATAGCTACAGATGATGCATCTTTGCATCCAAGGAAGTTTCATGAAATGAAAGAAATTTCAAATCAAAACTTTTATTTTACAGCTCCCATAGTCGATCCCTGAACCCGTCTTAACAAGTAATCTAATTGATCAACTAGAGTGGGTTCATACAAGTTGGAAACAGTTTACAATATTCCACCATTTTCCTTTTCTCCCCGTATAACTCACTTCATGTTTAACTGTTTAAGACATGCAAGGAAACCTTCCGACATTCAAGGTGGCTCAATTAATTAAAGTAAGACTCCTTATACGTGTTATTCTGCCTAGACACAAGGAATACGGTAAACACAATCGAAATTCCCGAAAAATTAAGATGAGTAGTAAAAAATAAAAGAAATGCTTGGGGTTTAGCCAATGGGGCTCAACTAGAACAAGGATAGTTAGGAGATATATATTTGGAGATGTAGTTAATGAGAACTGAACTCGAAATAAAGTTTTAGACAGTTAATCAATTGGAGTTGGATATGGAATGAGTTCTAACAAGTATCCCTTTTTTTAAGTTCTATAAACAAATTTCATTTAATTCCAATGCTCAAATTATCTCTTAACTGAGTAGGACACTTTTGGGAAGAAGGAAAATCTGAAAAGAGAGTGAAACATGTCCCCTCTCAACCCTCCATGTAAATATTAATAAATCTAGTAATTACCAATTTGTATGATTAACTAATATTTACTAATATTGGTCAGTGTTAGCCTTTGAAAGTTTACTCATTATTTGGTAACATATTTCACAGGAATTGTGTTTGAATATTTTGTCTATGTTTAAGATAATTGAAGTTCAGTTAGGCAGTTGTTTACTCAAGTGATCTGTAGTCAAACTTTAAAAGCTAGAGTGCAAAATTTGACTCCTTATTGAGCTATAATTCAGAAATATGGACACATTCATGGGACATTGCATCCAGAGATATGTTACATCTGAAGGGGAAAAAAAATGATAACATACTGTGGATGAAGCCCCCAGTGTATCCGCTGAATTGATAGAAGATTGAGGACCACTCCTATGGCATAGAACAAACAGATAGTTAACAAATATCATTGAAATAGTTAAACTATATAGCAACGACTGTATTAAAAGAAAAATCCTTCAGCATGTAAAAGGCATAACATATATGACAAATTTTACAGAAATGCTAAAGTTCCTGTAATAACTCATGATAAGAAAGAAACAGGTATGGAAAGTGGTGAATTATATATGCATCATGTGACATTGGAAATAGACTTACATAAACCTACTTGTAAGTTCTTACAGCTGATGTACTACTAGATTTTAGTATGTCGATGAACTGCATACCCACTGCAAATTCAATGAGAAATACTGAAAAGGTTGGTAGCACCAAATGGGAAGACTGTTTACGTTGCACTATAAGATATGATGTATAGCTAGTGGTATCATAAAAGTAAAAAATATTTAAACTCAAAAGACAATATTAGATTGATCATAAAACATATGAAGTTTCCTCACTAAATTCTCCCAATTCAACTCTTCATAAAAATTATAATAGCTACCAGAGAGCCAAGAAAACAAAAGGCAGAATATCCGTTGACATAAACAAAATAAGAAAAATACTGAAAAAAGATATCCAATTCATTCGAACACTCATGTTCTATGAATTGAGTTCCCACAAGATCATACTGTCAACTAGCATTATACATCCACATTTTTAAGATTCACCTGATCATAGTATCCAAAACAAAAATAAAAAAGACCCATCAAAGCATACTATCTAGCAGTCAACTAGGTCATACTATCCAGCAAGTATTCTTTGACAACAATTCAACTATCAACTGGTTACAAGTAAAGGAACCGAAATACATCCTAATTCGATTAACTAATAGTTCATACTATCTGGAAAAAAAATTCAAAACATGGGCAAATACTAAACCCTAATTTACTCAAAATATGAGAAAGGAGATCAACTAATCAATTCTATCTCCAAAGGAGATCAACTAATCAATTCTATCTCCAAACTTGTAAAGCAAAATGCACCTACAGAACAATACTCCTTTAAACAAAAAAGCAAACCTAACTGCAAATAAGGAACCAAAGAAAGCAGAACCAGTAAGAATTCAAAAAATAAGGGCTATGATCTCATCTCAAAAGGGAAATAAGCTGATTACTAACTAACAACAGCCAATTAGCTAGCAAATTTCATCCTATAAAGTAAAGTCGTCAACTGTCGCATTGTTTCTTACTCCAACAATCAGCATCAAAGAACAAGATTCCTTCAAAATTAAACAGATGAAACTAACTTCAAGAAGTAAAGTTAAGTTAAGGAATATTCTCTTGCCAACTCCATCTTGTGTCACATAATCTAACTAAAAAAGTAGGAACAAATTTTCAAAATAAACCCATTTAATTTTTTTATTAAAAAAATCGACCCACTCCCATTTTATTTCTCAAAATCGACCCATTTTGTAGCCACGTCAGCAGCGTGGCCACGAAATGGGTCGGGTTTTTTTAATGACGCCTCTAAATAGTCGGGGTTGCCAACCCCGACTAATTTAGGGCCCTGTCTAATAGGTCGGGGTTGCCAAAATAGTCGGGGTTGTCAACCCCGACTAATTTAGGGTCATGTCTAATAGGTCGGGGTTGGCAACCCTAACCATTTCAAAAGTCGTATTTCAAAATGATCGGGGTTCCCAAACCCGACCATATGGTAGAGACTATTCACCCAACCCAGCCGACGAGTCAAAATTGGCTAAGGAAAATAGTCGGGTTTAGCAAACCCGACTATTTTGTTCTGGGTCCCGCCACTTATATAAACCCCCAGGTCGTTCCTAGCCAATATTCCACGTTCTCAGCTCGTTCATCTCGCATTTCTACGCCATTTTTGTGCAGAATTTCATCGTGAAAGATCTAACAGGTCCTTTCTCTTCCTACTCTCCTCTTTTAACACGTAGAAATCTAGGGTTTTCTCTCCAAAACGAATTTATAGTATTTGACCTCTATTTGTAGTGGTTTATTTAGAAAATTTATTCTTGTTGTAGTTGAAATTAAACATTTGGGACATAAGAGTACTCATTTTTAGGGTTTAGGATTTGGGGGTCAATTTTAAGGTTTAGGATTTGGGGTTTACGGTTGTAATTGGGTTTTAGGGTTGTAATTGGGGTTTAGGGTTGTAATTGATAATATTTTTAAAAATTTTTACATTTAAATGATATAATTTTGTTTTACATAGGTTAAACAATATGATTTTTATTGCTTGCTCTTATGAAGGAACGATTAATTATGAAATGAATAATATATCAATATACGTGGGAGGGGTGACAATCCCGTTAATGATATCGGAATCATATAGTTACATTAACTTGGTTAATGAATTGCATCGAGTTACGACAATTGACCCACGAGAGTATCGACTATAAATAATATGCAATTGGCCGATAACTTATGATAAAATGTCTGCAGTTGAGATCTCAAACGATCATTCGATGAGTATTTTGTTTAATTTGAGCAAGTCACAACCAACGGTAGAATTGTTTATTGAAACGGTGCCACATAGTACGGGCCAAATATTCAACCCTCCAGGAGAATTCTCACGCATGATAGATTTGGGAGTTGAGTCTAAAGGCTTTCTTTCTTCTTTGAGTGAAATACAACAGACTCAATTTCAATATCACAGTGGTGCACCTTCATATGAAGAGGATGAAAGAAGTGACGCCTCTGATGGTGAAGATGAAGATAGTACACCAATTAACAGCATGCAATTTGTGGGTGAAGATGATGATGAGAATCCGGATTGGCCAAATGAAGCTTATGTTAATAATGAATATGTTGAGTACGAAGAACCACCTCCTGACGAGTTTGAGGATGATGAGTGGGTTCGTTCTTCCATAGTACATGATATGAGCATTGACGAAAGTTCATCCAATAGAGGAGATGATGAGGTTCCTTTCAGAGTTGGTGAATTATTTGAGACTAAAGACCAATTAGTTGATGTTATTCGTGATTACTTAATCAAAAAGTTGGTCAAATTCAAGCAAATTAAAAGCAATCGCACAAGTCATGAGGCAATTTGTTTTATGAATACACAAAGGCAAGGTCGGGCAGAGGGGAATGAATCTGATTACGCATGTTCTTAGAAGTTATATGCATTTGCCGGAAAAAAAACATAATAGGTATTTTAGGATCACAAAATATTGCGGTGTTCACACATGTAACAATCCAATGTTCGAGAGAGACCACAGTGGTGCCTCCGCCTCTTACTTAGCTCGGTTGATTATACCAAAATTAAAGAAGAAGCTTGAACTAAAGCCCGATGACATAATTGATAGTGTCACATGATAAGTGGATTGAAATATTGTATATCAAAGCGTGGAATGCAAAGAGAATTACGATGACAAATATTTGGTGATTGGGAGAAGTCTTACGTAACACTGCCTCAATATCTTGATGCGATCAAAAGAAGCAATCATGAATCTAAATACAAACTCATAACCAAAGAGGTCAATCCGGGAGTTTATAAATTCACATCTGTATTTTGGGTATTTGGTCCTTCGATCGATGGATTTAAATTTTGTCGGTCGATCCTTAGCATTGATGGGACACACTTATACGGTAAATATAAGAGTGTATTGCTTGTCTCTACAGTAGTAGATGCAGATGGGGGCTTATTTCCTTTGGCCTTTACAGTTGTAGAGGTCGAGAACAGTAAAAATTAGGAGTGGTTTTTTTCTTACATCCAATTATATATTTTTATGTGTTGTCTCCTAGGAAAATTCCTTTTATATCCGATAGGATGAAAAAAGGTATTCCAAGAACATTGTACAGGAGATTTAGCTCTCATCACAATCATCGTTATTGCTTACGACATATTAGAGCTAATTTTAAAAAGAGCTTTGATCAAGTACATCTACAAAACCTTCTTTGGCAAGCGGGCGTTACACCCGAAACATGTGTGTATGATCAGATACGGGATCAAATCAAGGCAACATCTCAAGCTGCACATGATTGGATTGAGAGTAGTTTGGAAAGCGATTACGTCGACCGGTGAGTACTAAGTAAAGATGGCGGGAATCGCTATTGCATGATAACAACTAATTGTTCTGAAAGTTTCAACGGTGTACTTAAGGGGGCTCGAACAATGACCATACAAGCATTGGTTGCGATGATATTTTATAAACTAAATCAGTATTTTGTCAAGCGGCGAGATGATGGAGCAAAGTGGAGGACGTTGTTCACCCCAAAAAATGAAGAGATTATAGGAGCTCGTATCAAGCAGGACAGATTGACTAAGATTGTTAGATTTGCTATAGATAAATGGGAGGTTACAGATAATCATGGTCATGATTACACCATCAATTTACGATGAACACAATGCGCATGCACAGGTAACATACCAGAATTGCAAAAATTACCATGTTCACATATTATAGCGGTTACGACCAAGCAATTTGGGGGTGCAAATACATCGTATTACACATACGTTTCTGAGTGGTATCAATCAAGCCACTATAGAGATTCATACAGTTAGTTTTTTCAGAGGACGCGTAATGCAAGACGTGATGGACGCAAGGACCGACCAAGTGAGTATAGTCGTCGACGGTTCCGAGGACACAAGGGGGCAGGCTCAAACGGTGCACATGATGAAGCTGACGGCTCATAGCAGGCCCAAGCCAGATGTTCACAGTCGGTTCGAGTCGATGATGATGTCATACACTCCCAACTTCACACACAACCGGACGAGGAACTCATCCGAGCTCACGTCGAAGGTGAACGTGTCAGGGGGAGGGGGAGAGGGAGAGGAAGAGTAAGAGGGAGAGGGAGAGGAAAGGGAGTTGTATCTGATTAAAACTAAATATTATGTATCTGATTGAGTATTGATAGGATGTTTGCGTTTGAAACTAAATTTTATGTATTCGATTAAGTATTGATTTTTAGTATGTGAATTGCATGGTATGTATCCGATTGATTATGAATTTTTATTTAAGATTATTGATTGGTATGTGTGTTATTGTGATTGTGATTGCATTGTGGATTGATTATGGATTGATATGTAACAATAGGAGTTTGAATTTCCAGGTGAAAGTGGGTGTAAGTAGAGTCTGCCAAATGGTCGGGTTGGGAACCCCGACTATTTTGTGCACGTACAAGAAACGGTCAGGGTTCCCAAACCCGACCATTTTGTCGTAGAAAAATTCTCCTTTGCTAAATGGTCGGGGTTTCCAACCCCGACTGTTTTCAGCCCCATTCGACGACTGGGCTGAGCTCTCTGCCATATGGTCGGGTTTGAGAACCCTAACCATTTCGAAATACTGCTTTCGAAATGGTCAGGGTTGCCAGCCCCAACCTATAAAACAGGGCTCTAAATTAGTCGGGTTTGACAACCCCGACTATTTTAGCTTGTACATAGCTAAATAGTCGGGGTTGGCAACCCCGACTATTTAGAGGCGTCATTAAAAAAACCGACCCATTTCGTGGCCACGCTGCTGACGTGGCCACGAAATGGGTCGGTTTTGAGAAATAAAATGGGTGTGGATTGATTTTTTTAATAAAAAAATTAAATGGGTTTATTTTGAAAATTTGTTCAAAAAAGTAGCCACAAACCAAAAGCCAATACCAACAAAGGCAGAAGCCAATGCACGAATAAAGCTAATTTGGGTAACATAAAAGTAGACCGTAGAAATAACTTTTAAGAGTGGACGATAGAAAGAAGCAAGACAAGATAACAAAACAAAGGATCGAACTAACTTATTATAAATAAATAAAAAAGACACAAGTATAGAATTGAAAATGAGTCATCACTTCAGTTTAAACTCTGATCAGTATCCATAGAATCAAATTCTTCAATATATAACCATTTTGCGAGTAAAGAAAATGAAAACATCAATCCAGGCAAAGAATCAAGAAATAGAGGACAAAATGACACGATCGTACTATATTACTACAAATATATCAAAAAAATCATGAGCATGACAATAAATGAGTCTATCCTTCCGTTTAAACTCCAGATCAGCAACTGCAGACCTAAACCTTCATAATATCAACAAAGACAAGCCTAATTGCGAGTATACCAAACGAAACATCAATCCAGACAATGAATCGTAATGCGTTACTGTAAATAAATCAAAAACAACATCAAACGACTCATCGCTTCACATTAAACTCCCAACCCAGCATCCACAGAACAAAATCCTTCAAGATATCACCAAACACAAGCCTAATTGCAACTAAAGAAAGCGAATTCAATAAATTACGAGCTCGAATCGAAGCTCACCCTCGGATCTTCCCCCGTGTTACGCGATCGGCGATGAACGATCCATAGAAGAGCGAGGGAACGTTCGCGATCTCAAGCTGACGAGAGCTCGATTGGAGAAACCCTAGCTTTGTAGCCCTAGATTTGGGGAGAGAGAGAAAGAGGGATGATGAGGAGAGAGAAGCGCTGACCAACATTTTCTGTTTTTGGAAATCGCGAGGGGAGGTGGTGGCTCGTCTTGAGAGTACAGGAGACGCAGTTCTTTTTTAGGAAATGGGGAAAGGGTGGGATTTTATACGATCGCGGGTGACGTGACGAGCTGACTCGGATTGCTGACGCAGGATTCCAGCTGTCCGTATTTTTTATGTCGACTTTATTTCTAAACCCAAAGATTTTCTCTGGTATACTCTGAGACCCACTCCACTCGCTTTATAAAGTCATCATTAAAACCAAGATGTCTACATTGAATTATTTTTCCGACCAAGTATCATAACCAAAGTTTTGCTTGGCTTACTCCCTTTATAATCATTAATAAACCCAAGGTCTCTATATTGAAGTTTTTCACACCCCGTTATTATAAACTTAAATCCGAACTAGTATGTGGTCCCGTGCAAAGCACGGGTCTCATACTGTTCAGGTCCTAATTTTGAGTGAATATTATTTAGACTTGTGCAAAAAATGGGCAAAGCTTAAAAGGGTTGTGGAATGATACAATAACAATGAGATTATAACTTCTTTAGATATTTTACATCGTATTTAAGTTTACAGACCTAACCAACCTAAATTTCACGGAAGCATAAATTAAGGATTTGGATAACATTAATCATCAATACAATGAAGCATAGGACCTGATGTCGAAACAACCAACTTGTATCCGCAATATACATCAATACTGAAGAAATTAGCCAAATTGTTCATCATAAGCACAAGAAAGTAATATGTCTTATCCATTGATTCTCCTAAATGAAAGTTCGGCAACCCGGACAAATATTCAGTCTCATGCAAATCATAGCGTATAAATCATCCTTTGTCTTTGTTGTTAAAGAAATTGTCTTTTGACAACACACGTTTGTGATGTTAATTAGACAACATTGTTGATATAAATGAATAATGGAGGATATAGACGAAAGGATATCATTCATATGGTTGGATTCCATAAATAAAAATAAAAATTTATTTAATTAATAGTGTGTGAGTTTTAGTCCAACATTGACTAATTGAACGCATTATAGATGGTTTAAATTAACAATATATGGTATAACAGAAGTGTTAAAAATGTAGACTGGTGTAGGTATATGCAAGCAAGCATCATGTTTAGCATGTTTTTTAATGATTCCCATATTTAAAAAAAAAACTCATTTTTCTATTTTGTTTTTAACGTGGTGTTTGTTGTATTTCATGGGGCATCCCTGAAATCCATACAAAGTATGATGTGCCACGTTACAAATATTCAAATTTTAGCAAGCGCGCATATTGTAAGCTAGTTACGCATTTTAGCTGATTTATGTGTTTTTTATGGTCATTAAAAAAATTTTAAATATGTGATTGAGATACTCAATAATCATATCGATGGTTGCAATTAGAGGGCGACTTCATCTCCTTATATAGGTTTAAACAAGGATCGATTCCCAACAATTAATTAAGTGTTATCCTATAATTGGCAAGCAATAAGCATAACCAACAGAAAATGTCTTTTATTTTGGCTAAGTAAAATGCTTTATAGGTACTATAATATATAACTGAATAGAATTTGAAAGTATAAAAGTTAAAGTGACACAGTGGATCATTCATTCTTGTGTTGTGCTTCTGTTATGTATACATGTGAATTTTATCTACAAATGTGCTGCATCTTCCAAATACTTTGGAAATGTATTTAATAAGTTAATTGGAATGTTTTTCAGAATGTGGTAAATACAAGGTATCACAACAAACGTACATGCTAAAAATACTTCTCGATAATTATAGAAGAGAATTTCTTTAGTACTGCATCCTTATAACAAAACCTTGATCTAGATAATGAAGTATTTACGCTAGGTATTAATGTATGAGTATATATGTGTGTGCCTTGATATAGATAATAAAGGATTACACATTTACACCAAGTATTTTGCTACAGTGACCCAAAATATGAAACTAATAGGGGGGACAAGTGAGGTGTCTCCCTTTTATTGGATAATGAGTTGGTGATCATTAATGATGGTCAACTCATTATCCAATAGGAGGGGGAAACCTCACTTGTCCCCCCTATTGGTCCCATATTTTGGGTCCTTAAGGAATTTTTCATATATCCGTGTGTGTCTATCCACGTGCAGGAATATGAAAAGTTAATGTGACTCGTAAAAAGGTACATTGTTTGCAACCGGTATAAGCGTATATTATTAATTGTCTATAGTATAGTTAAATAGTGACTTTAAAAAACATGGTCATGCATGCATGAGACGTATGTCTTATATTTATACTAAACTCTTCTATTTTACATATATAATTCCATGACAAATGCTTTATTACATACCAACATGATAGAAGTTTTGGGAAATTCTTATGAAAAATATATAATATTTGGATAACCTGACAGCCTGTGTCTATGCTCACGACAGGTGTCTTTCTTTCTTTCTTATTTTCGACTTGGATGACCATTCAAAAATGCTGAAGCTTGATGACTTTATACACTTTATACGATGTCGTTAGACATTCAAAGTTTCAAGAGAAAAATGGAACGACTCGAGGATGAATTATATATGGAGCTTAGCAAGGAGATCGAATAAATTTAAAAATAGCGATACTGGCAAGATTATGAGAACCCCTTGATCACTTCATGTACTACTAGTGTTTTAGCCGTGCTTTGCATGGTCTTATCGCAATTCATCTATATTTTGTCATATTTTAATCCCTTTTATCCGAATGTACTTTGAAAGATCTAACGACTCAACCCTCTTCGAAACACTTGAACCTCATTCTCACCACCCTCATTGAGGTTAGATAACATGTACTCGCCTGGAAATAATGACATTAAACAACTTATACAAAGCTGTAATTAAAATTAAGATTATTTGTTTGGTGGAAAATTTGTAACAAGAAGGAAATAAAAGAATTATATTTGATTTATTCTCTCTAACTGCTTAGAAAAAGAATGATTACAACTCTCTCAACTCTCGATTACAATTTGAATTCCGGGGTACAAAAGAGAAGAAAATAAATTTGATTTTCTCCTTTGTTTAAAACTGGGTTCTTCACGGTGGCGATGAGATGCCTCCCTCGAATGCTCGCGTCGAGATTGCTTCTCGTTGACGATCCGACGTCTTGTTTCACTGGAACGTGATCTCCTCCTCACGATTTGACGTTGTGGAGAACTTGCGTGGCAAGTTTTAGAACTCTGAATGAGTTTGTTTGATCTTAACCGTAATTGGTTAGACAATCCAAGGATCTCTTCTTTGCTGTTAAGGAGAAAGATCCGAAAATGCTAGCCCCAGGATCAAAAAGCCAGCCCTTAACTAAGCTGATTTCTTAGTTATTTATAGAGGATTAAGGTGTGTAACCACCTCCTTAATTCGCTCCTAAGTGGGGCTAATGGGATGAAACCGCCCCCTTAAATTACTCCTGAGTGGAGTTGTGATCCCCTCAGATCGTGGGAAACGGTTTTGAAACCGTTCAGCTAGTGTTTGAACGAGTCAAACGTAAAATCCGCGTTCTGGCATGAATTCTGCATTTAAACGCAGCGTCTGGAAGCTCGGACGCAGCGTCTGGTTGGAAGCTGCGTTTGGCAGCTTGGAAGCTGCGTTTGGCAGCTTGGAAGCTGCGTTTGACCGCTTAGAGGCTGCGTTTGGCAGCGGTATAGAGCTGCGTTGGGCGGCGGTTGGAGCTGCGTCTGGCAGCGAGTGAAGCTGCGTCTGGCAGCGGTTGGAGCTGCGTCTGGCAGCGATTAGAGCTGCGTCTGGGTTGCGTTCGTAGCTATGAACGCGGTGCGTCTTGATGCTGGTGTGCGGGGAGGACTTCCGTAGCTTGGTTTGAAGAGACCGTCGATTTGTAGCCTCTTTCTGTCGAAGCGTTGCAAAGATCGTCATTTTGTAATCTTTGCTTTAGCTCTCTGATATGCGAGAGTCGTCAGATTGTAACTCCCGATATTGATTGTGAAGGCTGTTGATTAGAGCTTTCATCAGTTGTCGTGAAGGTCGTCAGATTGTAATCTTCAGCGATCTACGTGAAAGTCTTCAAATTGTAGCCTTCTGAAAGTCGTCAGATTGTAACTTCCATCATCGGTGTTTGATGGGGATCAGCTATCTATTGTGATTTTTAGACAGCCTACATTATTTAAACTAATTTTTTCATAACAAATGAATAAAATAAAGATAATCAAAATATCCTAAATGCAACTTAAATGAAATTAAGATATAAGGCAGTTTAATGTTTCAAAAATATTATTCGCAAATGATGCATCGCTAAAAAAAGTTCTCAATCAATCAACCGCTCATAGGATATAATAAGCAAAACATTGAGAAAAGCTTTAATAATTTCTAATTATTTTTTCTCCGTCTTAAACATCTTCTTGAAAGTTGAAAGTGCCGGTTCTTTATTCCTCTCTATAAGACATTCAACAAATTTTGTAAAAAACAAAAATATGTCAAATTATAAGTAAAATTCCTTATGGGAAATTTGAGTTTTTACGAGGAAAAAATAGTTACTTTTAAATCCTATAAATTACAATGCCATAAAATATTAAATAAATTAAATAATAAATAATGTAATTATATTTTCAAAATAATATATCAAATAATAAAATCTTTAAGAAGATAATAAACATTTAATACATAGCTAATTTTTAAAATTAATTATTTAATTATTTAAAAAATATTAATTACATTGTTTTACTAAATAATAGTTAATTTTTAATCATATTTTTCATTATAAAAAATATTATTCTTTAAAGATAAATAATAAAAAATTAAAAATTTTAACCTTTATGTGTATAGATCGTGTTGCCAACTAACAAATAATCATATATATACATTCTATAAAAAATCCAAAAAATATTAATGAAATAGAAATTTTTTAGTAAATTAATAAATAAATAAGAATATAATTTTAGTTTAATAATTATATATTAAATATGGAAATTTTAGTAACCTACATTGGTTATTCAGAATACCATTCATTTGGAATTCAAGAAATTTTGAAAATCAAGAAAATCATGTTATTTGCATATAAAATTACACATAATTTAAGTAACGTATACTTATAATTTAGTATTAAATTTGATATAAAAATAAATCTTCAGAAGTATCTTTAAAAAATACAAAATTCAAGTTAAAAATTGATAATCCATAACTAAATTGTTATGGTAATTTACCATCTAAAGGTAAAAATGTCGACAGATTGACTGCATAGGTCTACAAAGCCATTGTCCAAACCAGCTCAAGAAACTCAGAAGCCCAACCGAGGTCAAGTCTATTGACCAGTCAAGCAGACGAGCCCTCTCTCGACCAAGAGTCGTCATAACTGACTCGAAGCGCGGGACCAGTCGGTCCCCAGCATTTAAGACGACTCCCCGAGCAGACGTCCCAATGGTGCTCTCGTCCCAAAACTCACTTGGTTGTCGGTCAGCGAATCATAATGATGACTCACGGATCAACCCGCATCGACTAAAGGGATAAGATCCGACCAAGTTCACTTCAAATGTCACTCAACGGTACAGCATTGACCAGTCCCACCAAGATCTACGCTCTGACAAGGATCCCCTACATAAGCCACTTATTCTACTCACAAGTCACATCCTAGAGATCGCCATGATGCTCTCCTAGCCTCAAATAACTTCCCCTCCACTTACCAGCCGCCATCTGGAGAAGGAAGGACGACCAAGTAGCTGGTCTATCCACTGTCACACCTCACCTGTCAGGTCCAGGACACTGAGAAGACATTTCTCCCCTGACACTGAGCGACTTCCCTTCCAGTTGTCTGCCGACACCTGGAGGGAGAAAGATGACTCAGCAACCTGCCTGTTCACCTTTCAAACCGCCTCCTGTGCGTAGTCAACAAAAGCCAAGGGTCAAACTCCCAGAGGCGGGGCTATAAAAGGAGGTAAGGAAGGTAAGAGCGAGGGGGTCTCTGTTTATTCTTACACCCGAACCTGATTTCCACTTCTTAACAATTCGCCAACCCTAAAAGATAAATGCCTTGTAAGGACTTCAATGGCTCAGGGACCTCTCAAAAAACCTCCCTCAAGCTCACCAACTGACTTGATCCTCGGAGGCACCACGGGGGAAACTAGCCCCGTACTCCTGTGTTTCTCCAATGTGCAGGTTATCAGTATACCCCGCGCGCTCAGGATCGGGTATAAAGTCGAAGGAGGAGTTGGCCCCAACATTCATCATCTCCTTCTTCCCCATTGTTGCCAGGATTGAAACTGCATCCGACTGCGGGAAACCCCCATCGACTGTTTGTTCACGAGCATCAACATAAATGATTTCAAAAAATAAAAAACCAAGAATAAAAATTAAAATTTAGAAGTACTTAAAAATAAAAAATAGAAAATTAAAAATTAATTTAGGTATTCATTAATCTCATAATTACTATTTTAAATAATTTACCCTCTTGATGCGGAACAGTTTTGACAATCTCAGCCTCCCTATCAGAATCAGATTCCTCGCCTTCTCCATCGGACTGCATAAATTTATTCTTGCCTTTTGAAGAAGATTCCTCCTTTTTGTTCTTTTCTTAGAAGATATTGACAAGCTGTGTGAGAGTCGAACTCATTGTCTCTATCTGTTTCTCTAATGTATCTAGCCTCACAGAACTATCTCCTTCAGTCATCTTCTTCTTCCTTAATTTCTGGATCCCTTCTAATGAAATAAGGATCTCGCCTAACTTCTTGTATTACGATCGAGTCAGGACCATATACATGATGCCCCCTTCATAGGATTTGATCGCTCTGATACCAACTTGATACGAGTCGTCGTGCGAGTACCTTTGATCACGGAATTATCAAAGGTGGTTGAGAAGAAAATAACAAGAACACAATGACAATTCAGTGGTGGTGAAGGAAAATACATTCTCTAGATTATGAGAATTAAATAGCTTACAATCTCACTAGAATTGAAGAACAATCTCTCTCAATTCTCAAATACAATCTAATCTCTCTTGATTATTTTAAAACCCTAAAACAATCCCTTATATATGTGTAACAATATGGATGGTAAAGTGGTAAATAACCAAGCCCAAACCCTACAGGATTTCGTGCAAACAAAAAACCAAACGAACCAGAAAACCATCAATGAGTCGACTTATGTGCATATATGAGTCGACTCATGACACATGGGTCGACTCATGACAGGCATAAGTCGATTGGTCAAAAATTTCTGACAGAACGGTTGGGTGTCGTGAGTCGACTAATGACAGTCATGAGTCGACTGGTCAGAAACTTCTGACAAAACGGTTGGGTTTCGTGAGTTAACTTATGACAGGCATGAGACGACTCAACCTGATGAGTCGACTCATGTGCATGTATGAGTCGACTCACTGGCTGAAAACTAAATGTTTTGATTCTTCGATTCGTTGTCTCGTTCCACGCTTTGACCTGCGTTCTACTGTGTTGTTTTACACCTCTATTCTCAAATTACCATGAGAATCATCTATCCTCAAGCTCTTATGAGGATCGCTAAGTTCTAAAGAGGAGATACATTCGTATCATGGCTTTCCCCTTTAGGAACTTAAAGTTCTATTTAAGTTAGAACTTCAGCTAAGAAAACTCGCGAGCTCCTCCTTCCCTGTTGAACCACTTAGCCTTGCTAGGAACCTGACCTTGACGTCCAATGAGAAATGACTCCTTCATCCCCCGTCTCGTCATAGTCGTCTTCCGCTCCAAAATACAATCTTCCTTCAACGGCTCTTCTCTATCAACCATAAGTCTTTAACATGCGGTAAGATCTCCTTGTCATCACCTTCATCATCCATCAATGGAGGCTCAAACAACTTCAAATACTCGGCATTGATCATCGAATACATGCCTAAGTAAGGTGGCAAATCCAGCCTGAAGGTGTTGTCATCAATCTGATCGAGAATCCAAAACGGACCATATCGTATATGTTTCAACTTCTTCCCTTCTCCCTTTAGCCTCTCCTTACTCAATTTTAGTCATACCATGTCGCCTATGCCAAAGTTACAAGGAACCTGATGCTAATCATGCTTCGCCTTGTACTTGACTTGTGATTTCTTCAATTGAGCTTCAACCAAGGCATGAATATGTGCAATATTCTTCAGAAATTGCTGAGCACATTGTCTCTCACTCGCTTCCTTGCCGCCGGCCGTAGCTTCACTAGAAAACACGAGATCAAATGGACTCGGAGGTAAAAACCCATAACAAGTCTCAAACGGTGACTTTCCCGAAGATTCATGAATAGCCCGATTAAATACAAACTGAATATATGGTAAACTCTCATCCCAAGTCTTATCCCACCAGTAAATTTAAGTAACCTACATTAGTTATTTAGAATACCTTTTATTTGAAATTCAAGAAATTTTGAAAATCATGAAAATCACGATATTTTGCATATAAATATTATTAAATCTGGTATAAAAATAAACTTTCATAACTATCTTGAAAATACAAAATTTAAATTTAAATTTGAAATTCCAGAACTAACTAATTTCAAAAAAATAAAAAACTAAGAACATAAGTTAATTTTTAGAGTTATTTAAAAATAAAAAACAAACAATTCAAATTAATTTATGTATTCATTAATTTCATAATTACTACTTTTAAATAATTTCAAATTTTATTTATTTCAAAAATGCTATTAAATTCGAAATAAGTTGAAAATTGAGGATATGATCTAAATTTGGTAATTTAATTAAAGTTAGATAGATTTCCATTAATTTCCTTAAATTATGAATCTATTATATATGTTCTGCTACTTTCAATTGGTAACATATATATGGTAATTTTGAAATAAAAAATAACCACGAATAAAAAGAAATAAAATAGTTCTAAATTTCAAAATAAAATAACCACGAATAAAAAGAACATTTTAGAACTATTTAAAAATAAAAAATAGAAAATTCAAATTAATTTAAGCATTTATTAATCTCAATATTACTATTTTAAAATAATTACGAAATTAAATTATTTAAAAAATGCTATTAATTTCGAACTAAGTTGAAAATGGGAATTCGATCTAAATTTGGCAATTTAATTAAAGTTAAATTTTTTTCATTAATTTTCTTAAATTATGAATCGATTATACATAAATTTGGTAACTTTTCAGAATTATTTTCAAAATTATTTAAAAAATAAAAAATCATAAATCCAAATTAATACCACAAATTTCAAAATTAAAAAAATCATGAATGATGTTATATGTCCACCCCATGCTTAATCAGATCCGTCCAGAAACTAGCAACCTGAGTTGAACCTACGGCCTAACCTATGGGCTGACAAGTTGCGTAGTCGGGTCAAAAAGCGATGTTTGTCGGCCAACTCACCCGATCAACCCTACGAGCAACTCGCACTCGGCCTACTGTGTTAGCCGACAACTTGCGATGCAGACTAAAAAGGCGGTGCTTCTCTGCCCTTGACCAAACAAATAGAGAGACGACAGTTACCTCGAACCCTTTACCAGCCGACTGGTCTCACATTAACTGCTCTGACAAAATCATCATTACTCTAGCTCTATAACCTTTATGATTCATCGGACCCAATCAACTCCAAGCACATGCTGTCATTCTCTCATTAAATGACCAGATGACTCAACTTCTTCCTTGATCGGCACCTAGAATGTATCTATCGACTTAGCAGCTGACTGGACTCAGCCAAAGTTACCTCCGTACCCCTCTGATCTACTATAAAAGGGAACTACGCTACATGGGTAACTACTTCGGCTTTTTGGCAACTTTGAATAACTACCTATACAATTTGTCTTTCATTTTCCAATTCATGTTCAAAATACTAACTTGACCATTAAAGGAACAACTGGAGAACCTAACTCCACCCACTTACGAGTTTTTTATGTACAAGGAAGAACAACGGTCTCTCAAACCAGTCATCTGAAGGAGTTTAAGGACCCTAAATACTCTCATAACTCTAATATAAATCCCATGTTTGATAACTGACATCAATAGTTTGGCGTCCACCGTAGGGTCTGTCATCCTTCTTCATACGGGATGTTTGGTTCTAAGCGTCTTGGTCGAAATTTTGACCCACAGCCTGAAGAATCCCTTGCGAGTTGTGTCACTCAAACCCAATTGGAAGAATCCGCGGAGAGGATCTCCCAACCTTTTCAGCAACAATTTTCTGTGTTCACCAATAAACTCTTCAGCCTAATTCCTCCCCTACAACCCTCATCATTCATTCCTCCACCTCCGGGGATTTAGCCATTCATTCCCCCACAGCCTAGGCGTGCAACCCAAGTTGTATAGTGAGAAGACTATGCCGAGTACGTCTCTCCACCACCTCGCTAGCAAACTCATTTTGCAGCCCTCCCTCGAGAGCATCAGCAGTACATAGAAAAACATGGGGGCCTAACTGTGGTCATGACGACCGAGAGCATCCCATTGGGGAAGGAATCACTGGGCTCTTAGCTTCCTCATACTGCTTCTAACCCCTCGACCACTAATCTTGCATCTGGTTATGGTCGGACCTTGTAGCTAATCGTTGAATCCATTGGGGGAAACGCTCCCTTCACCGATAACATCATGAATGTTACTTGTGACATATTCAAGATTCCTCACATGGACTAGTAAAAATATGAAGGAGATCCAGTCGAGCATGCCTAGAATTATTATGACGTGGTGACCATGCTACAGTCCACTTCTGACCACAACAAGGTGAGGATCAACCTCCTCCGCTGTTCCATTCTAAAGTCTGTGCAACAGATCTTGACGCTTATTATGATTGCTTTGACCTGCCTAAAGCCTTCACTCTATCAGCGCCGGAGACGTCAGTGGCTATATATCATCATGGCAGTGATAGGGCTCCAATCTACCTATAGCATTTGGAGTATGAACTCCATCTATCGCTGCACCCTTTCATTCGTCAGGTTTGTGAAGCTTTAGGAGTATTCCCTTCTCAGATCAAGCCGAACTCAATCACCACTCTGGCAGTGTATGTGGTAATCTGCTACCAACCCGGTGTAGTACCTAGTCTATACATGCTAGGTCATCTGGTTAGCATCAAGACGATGAAGAAGAGGGGCACTATTATCTCCAGAACTTGGGTAGCTCCAAACTCGTATTGAACGCTCCTGCCTCAAACAAAGATTGGAAGGAGAAGGTCATGTAGGGTTTTGGGGCCGACTCCATCCTGCTTTGTTTGATTTTGCCCAATGTCAAGAAGGATGTGCTGAAGCCAGGCCTGCTTATGAATGATGAGAAGCAAGGACTCGACAAGATAAGATCTTATGTCAGGTGGAGGGAGATCAACAACCTCTTCAAACCAGCTATCCTCCAAGTGGTTAACATATCTCGTGTGCCACCGACCAAGGAAGATAAAATCTGAGCTGCCATCTTGGCGCTCCCCCTTAAAGAGTCAGATGAGGCACAACAATGGTTAGCTATTAGGCCCCAAAAGCATCTGAGGGGTGAGCTGGCTCCTGATAATCATATTTTTATTATAATTTTATACCCTCATTATCTATTTTATATGAATAAATATACTAATAATAATTGTTTTTATCTTAATTTATAGGTTAATGAAGAAATAATGAAGAAAAGCCCAAAAGACTCCAACTTTCTCATTTTGTAACCTTTTATTGAAGCCCAGAATCAAGCCGAGTAGCCTGTAGAAGCCGGAGAAAATCAAAAATCCAATATGAAAAAAATTATATTCAAGATGGTTGGCCGCAAAGAAATAACAATATCTCCTAATCCGAAAGGCGGAATTTAACATATAATATATGAAAATCGTCTATCTCGACGAGATGAAGCCATCTGTGGAGGTAGAATTTTTATAGGACATTGATGTCAGCATCGATGCCGACGAGTTTGTTATGAATCTATGGCTAAAAATCAAGTTTTTTGAATAAGAATTCAATCCAATGGCTCACATTCATTGATGTTTACTATAAATAGGGATAGAGAGTGAGGGGTTGAGGGTGTAAAAAATTTTATATCTCCATTTGGAGAGGAGGGTTACTCTTAATTGAGAAGACCTTCTAAATTTATAACTTTTTATTACAATTAATAAAAATTTTTTTTTACCACTTTATATTTTTCTTCTCTTTGTTGGATTATGAAGATGAAGATGAATATCAATTTGGAGGTTTATTTTTTATTTTATTTTATTTCTTTTCTTATTACTTAGTAGTTTAGATTTACATTAATGTTTTGTAGTGTAGATTTACTTTCATGTCTTTATTTTCTCGTATTTAATTCTTATAATTTATTTTGTAGCTTAGTTCTTACAATTTATTTTGTAGCTTAGATTTTGTAATTTATTTTGTACTTTAGATTTTATTTTCTTTCACTATTCGCCTTGAGGCTAGAACTCTCTTGGGATTAGTTTTTCTTTTGTTTATTTTTTATTTTCTTTGATTCACCTTGAGGCTAGAACCCTCTAGGGAATTGGCATTTTCTTAGATGTGGAATTAATTCTTATTGGAACTTTAGAAATTCCATGAAACTAGCTTTATTTCTCTTATGATTTGTTAATCATTCTCTCATGCTTAAAATGTTCATGCTTAGGATATTCAACTAAAGAACTAATTGGTAGAAGGAATTCTAGAATTACTATTTAGTTGTTATTCTTTTCATGAGTAATAATTTTACTTAGATGATAATTTGATAGGTTATACTTCCTTTGAGTGGTTTGATAATCTATACTTAGTAAATCTAAAGTAGAATGTGAAAAGGAGAATGATTCATATCTTATAAGTGAGATTAGCTAGTGGATTCAATTATAGATTCCTCATATCTTTAATTGAATCCTCCATTTTGACTTTCTTGAATTGTCTTTTCATTCTTGATTTTCTCTTATTTGTTTCTTGATTTTATTTATTTTTCTTTCTTACCTTGTTGATTGCATTTATTCTTTATCACATCCACTCCAAATCACCTTTTATGCTTATTTACACATAATCACTCTCACTCTCTCTATCTCTCCACAATCATGATCCATTCATCACTCCTAATTATCACACACATAACATAAGAATCAGTTTTAATTATTTCCTATAAACACCTTCCTCGTGGGATCGGTAACTTTTTATACTATAACTTAATTGGTTGTGTAGTTACAACTTTTGGGATATCATTAATGCCTTATCAGCTCCTGAAGAGGCTGAGATAATGGTAGTGAATGTTGTCGTAATGGTAGCTCAACTAGAGAAGTTGAGTGTTATTGCCTAGGACGAGAGTCAGGGGAAGAAGAAGAGTAGAAGACTAGGGAAAGTGAGTGGCCAAGTCCCTCATAGAGGTGACGAGCTGGCTCGGGCTGAGTCGAAAGTTTGAGTAGAGGCAAACATTCATGCCTCATTCCCAGAAGTCGGTCAACATCCTCCAGTCCAAGCGCTCCCCTCCTTAAGATGGCCGAGATTATCATGCTTGACAATGCATCCCCCGCTCGGCTTGTGGGGGAAGAGGAAGTGGTCAAGCCTAGGGAGGCAGAGTTTCGAGTTGAAGAGGAGACAGTGACAGAGGGTAAATAAAGATAACCAAAAGTTGCAAGCACACAACTATCAAGTTATAGTATAGAAGATTGACAAATCTCACGAGAAATGTGTTGTAAGAATTAATCAAAATTAGTTCTTAAGTTGTGTGTGACAATTAGGAGTGATAAAGTGGTTGTGAAGAGATAAAGAAAGTGATCGTAGTTATATGCAAATGGAAACAAAATAAGATTAAGAGAAAGAAAGATGATGAAATAAAGAGAATTAAAATCAAGGAGCAAATAAGAGAAAGATTAAAAATAAGGAGGAAAATCAAGAAAGTAAAGGATTGATGATTCAATTAGAGATATTAGGAACCTAGATTTGAATTCACTAGCTAACTTCACTTATAAATTATGAACTATTCTCTTTTTATCATATTTCACTTTAAATTTATTAAGCATAGACTATCAAACCACTTAAAGAAAGCATAATATATCAAATTATCAGCTAAGTAAAATTATCATTCATTTAAGAACAACAATCATATAGTAATTACAAAATTTATAAACATAACCTGTCAAATCACTCAAGATAAGTATATATTATCAAATTCTTCTTCTACCAATTAGTTCTCTAGTTGATTATCCTAAACATGATCGTTTTAAGCACAAGAGAATAATTCACAAATTATAAAAGAAATCAAGCTAGTTTCATACAATTCTATAATTCCTACAAGAATTAGTTCCACATCTTAGAAAATAAAAACAAGAAATCTATACTGGATAGAATAAAAAGAAAAGAACAAAAATAAAATCTAATTACAAAGAGGAAAATAAGAACAAGGAAGTAAAGATCTAAACTATGAACATAAAAATAAATCTAACTAAATTGTAAAAGAAAAGAACATAAAAGAAAATCTAGATTACACGAGAGAAAAAATCTATACTACAAAATAAAGTGCGAGACAATAATATAAAAATAAAGACATGAATATAAATCTCCTCTACAAGGCATGAATATAAATCTAAACTACTAAAACAAGAATAAAAGAAATTACTACAATGTGAACAAGAAAAATAAAAGATAAAGAAGAAAATTTACATTACAAGAGGGTTTTAGCATCTTGAAAGCAAACATTCATCTTCAACTTCATCTTCATCACCAAATAAAGAGAAGAAAAGAAAAAAAAATGAAGAGATGTAAAATTCTTTTATTAATTGCAACAAAGTTACAATTTTTGAAAGATCTTCTTAATTAAGAGTAACTTTCCTCTCCATATAAAGTTTTTATAAAAAATTTCACACCCTAACCCCTCACTCTCTACCCCCTATATATACCATACAAAAATAAAGAAGAACCATTGGATGAATCTTGGAGATCAAGAATTAAAATCCAGCACAAATCTACTTCTTTCGATTACCAATCGATTGGCCAACCGATTGGTCAATCGGTTGGCCGACCGATTGGTTCTTGGTAGATTAGTTTTTTTATTGATTTCTTGACCTGGTTTCTTCATGGATCCTTAAGCTTTCTTGCACATTCTTTTGTCCTCATAGTCGAGCTTTAATAGATGGTAGAAAATCATGAAGTTAGAGTCTTTTTGGCTTTTATTCTTAATTCTTTATTATATGTTATGATAAAATATATTATTAGTGATATATTTATTGATATAAAATAGATAATGATGACATAAAAATATTATTAAAATGTGATTATCAGACAGCTCAAGCTTTCATGCCTGAGTCAATCTAGAGGCTAGGCAAGACGCCGGTCGAGGAAGAGGCGGCCCCACCTCCACCAGCCCAGGAGTCGACTGGGGCAGTTCCAACTCTAGGAACAAACTTCTTATGGCTGTTACCCCACGATATCAATGAGCTTGACCCGAACATGATGGGGTAACTTCTTCAGTTTTTTGGCAACTTTGAATAACTACCTATACAGCTTGTCTTTCATTTTCCCTCTCAAGTTCAAAATACTGACCTGATCATTGGAGGAACAGTCGGAGAACCCAACTCCACCCTCTTACGAGTTTTTTATGTGCATGGAAGAACAACGAGCTCTGGAACTAGTCATTTGAAAGCGTTTGAGGACTATAAACACTCTCATAACTCTAATATAAATCTCACGTATGGTAATTGACATCAACAAATGAAAATTTAATACTTCAAATTCCAAGACAATAAAATTCTAAAAAACTAAAATTTTCAAAAATATTTAAAAATAAAAAAAAACAATTCAAATTAATCTACTTAAAATAGGAACACAATCTAAACTTGGTAACTTAATTACATCAAGAATTTTTATTTAAATCTACTTAAATATAAATTTATTATACATAAATTTGGTAACTTTAATTTGATAAGACAAATTTGATAATTTGAAATTAATCTAAAATTTTGGTATTATTGAATTTAAATTTTACTGAATTTTATTTTTAACACAATTTGATATGAAAATAAATTTTCACAAATATCTAAAAAAATTCAAACTAATTTGAAATTCTATAAACTAAATTATGAAAATAATTTTAAAGATCTAACATTAATCAGGAAATATAGATGAATTTGGTATGTGATACTTTAAATATTATATTTGTGTTTTTTGAATATTATAGTTCAAAATTTTTTAGAAAATAAAAAATGTTTTCAAAATTTATTATAATTGTTGTAATATTTTTTAAAATAATTTCTAATCACTATAATATTTTTAATCAGATTTGGATCTATCACCAAAGATATTCTAATTGATTATAGATTGATTATCTTTGAATATCTGATTTGAAAAGAAATGTCAAAATTATGGAATTTGATTTTATTTGTGATTTGAATTAGTCACTAAAGATATTATCAAAGATAATCTAGTTGATTATAAATTAATGTTTTTCATATCTGAATATCTGATATGAATTAGTTACTAAAGATATTGCCAAAGATATTCTAAAAATTCAAAAATGCATAGATATATTTTCTAAAATTTACTATAATTGTTATAATATTTTTTAAAAATAATTTTTTTCTAATTTTTAATCATTACATTAAAACTCAAAACTATATCTTAAAATATTATAATTTAAAAATTTTAATTTCAAATATTTTTATAAAATTTTAAAAAATAAAATTCATTTTAAAAACTTTATTATAATTGCTGTAATATTTTTGAAAATTAAAAATATTTTTTTAAAATATTTTCTAATCACAGTAATATTTTTAATCTAATTTGGATCTTACACCAAAGATATACTAATTAATTATAAATTAATTATATCTAAATACTTTGTTTGAAAAGAAATGCTTAAATAGGAGATTTGATTTTATTTATAAATTGAACTAGTTACTAAAGATATTGTCAACGATATTCTAATTGATTATAAACTAAATTTTTCTATATCTAAATATATGATTATAAACTAATTTTTTATATCTGGATATATAATTTGAATTAGTTGATAAAGGTATTTCTAAAGACATATTAAAAATTTGAAAATACCTAAATGTATTTTTAAAAATTGATTATACTTTCTGTAATAATTTTAAAAATCAAAAATATTTTTTTTGTAATTTTTAATCACTGTAATAATTTAAAAACCCAAAAATATATTTTAAGAAATATATTTAGATTATTGTAGTATTTTAAATTGAATATATATCTTTATTGAGAAAATTTAAGGATTATTTTAATTATAAAAAATATTATAAATAATGAAAAATACATTTTCACAACAATCTAAAAATGTAATAAAATTCAAATTAAATTGAGAATTACCATAAAAATTTTTAATTATATAAAAATGAAAAATCCAAATTGTAATATGTAGTTATAATTAAAACTCAAGTTCTAAAAATTTAAATTTTTATAACAATTAAAATTGAATAAATATTACTCAAATTAAAATAAAAAATTTATTATACGAGGGTAGATATAATATCTGAATTATTTTTCTCCAACCAAGAGCCATGCATTGAAGTAAAATTACATAGGGCAAAAAACTGATAATCTGAAGAAAAAAAATTAAAAGGGTAAAATATAATACATAAATTAAAATAAAATAATTGATATAATATTTTAAGATTTACATATTTTAAGAGGACACCTGACAAAGCACTGACAAAAGAAAATTGGCAATGTACTGACGGGGAATTTTCTTTTCAAAAGTAGCTTTATTAAAGCTTTGCTTTTGAAAAAGCTTCTTTAAGAAGTACTGGATTCTAATGAGTGGCTCCCCGAGGCTCAACTCATAATGACCTATTTACTTTTCTTTTCCTTTTCCTTTTAGGTCTGATGGTGGAACCTGATTTAGTATTCCCATAGCAGCTTTCCAAATATCTTCTTCTTCATCTTCTCCTTGTGCGTCTGGTAAAGTGCTGTCTTCACCACAACTATCAAGGCTCTTACTGGATTGTGTCTCCATATTATCAAATACTTCAAAAACTATCTTTTCATATGATCAAGACATTTTTGCTGAATTTCTGTTTCAGAGGCTTGCGGGTATTTCCGCCTAATCATTTTGGCTAACTGCATCATAGAGTTAACCTTTTGAATTTCTTGAGACATAGAATTTTCGAGAATGCTATTATTTCTCTCTATAATTTCTTCAATTAATTTGACCTTTTCGTCAATAATGATTCCATTCCACCATCTACAATAGTGATGTCTTTTTAGAATAGGTAGATGTAAATCATCCCAAACAGACTCAAAGGTCCATGTCCATATCCATGGAATCTCTGTTTCAGAGAAGAAGTAAACAACACATAAGCCTTCGACAATATTATTGTCTCACATTTTTGAAATGAGAGGATGAGACTCTACCCAAGCAGAATATAATTTGCTTATGGGTTCAGGTAAGATGCTTAATTCAACACCATAGATTGTCCACCAATTGTAAAACCATGAAGGAATCCCCTTTTTAAGGGCTTCTGGATAAAGTTTTATCAGTCAGGTATGCTTATTCTTGGAATTTTGATATAAAAATATATTATAAAATGCCTGCTTATAATCCTAATAATTGAAAGAATAAATTTCTTTTGAATTCTAGGCTTTAACCAGAGGTAAGTCTTGGTTTGGGTTTAGAGCCCACTTTCGAGGTAAAATAACCTCTTTGATGATGCATTTACTAAAATTAGGGGGGATAGTTCTATTTTCAGATCCCCAGAAATGGGTTATTTCCATTCCTTTTTGCATAATCAAAGTTCTCATCCAAGATCTGGATTTTAATAACAATGTTGGGTAATAATTGTCATTCAAGTATCTTGTTCTGATATTTTCAATATCTTGCATTAAAGAAATATCTTCTGGTTCTAAATATAGAACTGTCTCTGACCACCTTTTAGGTGTCCAATTGGCTTCTTGTTTTACTATTACCGAGAAAGGCTCGGGATTATTTTCCTGACTTACTTCATTTATAAGGTCATTCACTAGGCCTTTATAAAAGGCTGGGCTTTTAGCCTGACTTCCTGAATAATTCTTTTTTGCCACAGTTCTCCATGAACTGGATTCAAGATTCAAACTTTCAAAAAATTCATTAGGACTATAAGCCCTCTGACTGTGTTGAGGTGAATTACCTCTGCCTCTCCCCCCTGAAAGAGGGATTATTCCGCTTCATGGGTACCCTGTAAAAATTCATGAGTAAGAAAATCGGGTAAGTAGTTATTACTGCCTTTAATATATTCAATTTTAAATTCATACATAGCAAGTTCAGCTTGTCATCTAGCAAAAATTTGTTTAGAGACAAGATTTTTAACGTCTTTTTCGATAACGCTTTTAGCAGAGCTACAATCAATGCGTAATAAAAATTCTTCTTCAATATCATCTCTAAATTTAGAAAGACATTTAATAATAGAAAGCATTTCTTTTTTAATAGTTGAATAATTAAATTGGGCTTTATCCCATTTTCCAGATGTAAACCTAACTAACTGTTCTTTTTTAGTAACAGGGTCGATTTGTTTTAAGATTCCTCCATAACCTAAATTAGAGGCATCAGTTTTAACTATTTTAAACCAATCATTATTTGTTAAATGAGTACAAGGTAAACATTTAACATTAATTTTTATTCTTTTAACAGCTTCAGTATGTTGATTTGATTTGTCCAAGGTTTAGCATTCTTTTTTAATCTATTATATAAAATAGTAGTGTCTTGGGCTAGATTTTTATAATAATCTGTAATATAATTAAGAGAGCCCAAAAATCTTTGTAGTTGTATAGTATCGTTAATAATATCAGGAAATTTAGAAGCAAATTCAATACTCCTATCAATAGGAATTATTGTTCCCTTATGAATATTATGACCTAAAAATCTTACTTGAGTTAAGAATAATTTCATTTTGGGAGCAGATACTGCTAATCCATTTCTTATATCTAAATTTCTAAATATTTCTAAATGTTTGACATGTTGATCAAAACTTTGAGAAAAAAATTAAAATATCATCTATATATGATAAGATGAAATTCGTATAAGGAATAAATATTTTATTCATGATGTTCTGAAATTCAGAAGGGGTATTTTTTAATCCAAAAGGCATAACATTCCATTCATAGTGTCTGAATGGAACAACAAAGGCAGTTTTATACCTGTCTTTTTCTTCAATTTGTATTTACCAATATCCTGACTTTAAGTCAAATTTAGAAAATATTTTTGCATTATTAATGCGATTTAATAAGTCCCTTTTATTAGGTTGTTGTAAGGTGTGCTCTTTCAGTTAAGTTTTATTTTCTAAGTCCAGTGTGAGTTTGGAGTGTGAAGTATTTTCTCTTGTAAGATCTATCCGTATAAATAAGATTGAAGACGATATTATCTTAAGAGTAGGTAGCTGAACTCTGTAAGTTTTTTCTTTAATTGGTTTTAATTTTATGCATCATTAGAATTGAGAATATACACACACACACACACACACACACACACACACACACACACACACACATATATATATATATATATATATATATATATATATGGTAATATGTACCTAAGGCTCCTTAGGGTGTATCTAAGGATGCACATCTCAATGTATGAATTGGGTTACTTTAATGGACGATCCGCTCTATTCATCATGATCTAAATGTCTTAAAACATCTACAAAATAAAAAACATAATATGTGAATATTTCTAACACATATTTTTCATTGTCTCTTTTGTTGTGTTGTCATGAAACCGTTAATTTTACTATCACTTGATGTATTAGTAAAAACAACCAATTATGCCTAAATTTTGGTTTACACGACATCCAAATCAAATAAATCAAAATGAATGGAGTGGATGAAGTAAATTGATTATATAATCTAATTTTTAAGGTGCATCCTTAGGTTCAATCTAAGGTGGCTCCTTAGATACACATTTCCCGTATATATTTGAATTAATGGTTGATATATAATAGTAATTTAAATGGACAGATTAGATGATATGACATGTGTTAAAAATTTTAGAGTAAGAGAAAGATGAGATGTCATTCTCTGGTGAGTTTTTAAACTTTTTAGTTTTGCTTTAATGTATACCCTAGTAAAATATTTTAACCTTTTTTAGTTAAAAAAATTGTACCTTTTAAATATTTTATTAAAGTATATCATATATAAACTTCGCTAATGCCCTTTTTCTATCTCATGATGTTTTTTCTTAATCAATTGTTTTACTGTATTATAAAACATTAAATACTTCAAGCTAAAATAATAAATAAAGTTTTGATATAAGGTTGACATTTTGTTCATCATATTTTTGCATCATCAATTGTTCGTATTTGCATTTTCAAATCCTCAATATCTATGCACAAATACTTTTCCTCGTGGTTTTCACCACTTTTAAAAAGATAACAATTCCCATAATATTTTCAAGAATATTGTTTTAAATATTCCAAAAATCTATGTTGTGTACACAAAATACCATTAAAAGCTAATAATTTCTGTAATATTTTGAAGGATATAGTTTTAAATATTCCAAAACTCCATGTTTCGTACACAAAATACCATTCGGGTGTTATCTCGTAACACAGTAGAAATTAGTACTTCATGATGTGCATACAAAAGAGCAAGAAAGTTTTCACATGGCTCAAATAGTTTGCCACCATATGTCATGTCATTATTTTTAAACTATTTCTTCTGTAGGGAAAACGAAAGGAATTTTTATATTACCAATGTGTTGTAAAACTAATGTATTTTGATGTAGCAGTTTATGTGGTAAATCATAAACTATAAAATAGAGTATAGAAAGTAGACGAGAAGTAGAGAGAAGTTTCATTTCATCAATTTTTCTCATTACAAAGTGAGGTAGGAATACCTCTATTTATAGACAAATTAAGAAGATGATACATGAATCATATTAACTACTCATTAATGAACTTAGTCATTCTAGAACATGTATTGTGTTGTTCTAGGAAGAAAGTTAGTGTACTAGGGGAATATCAAGGGGTAATACATGTATCAATCTTCTCGAGAAACTAAATGGACATCCACATTATTTAATTGTTTCATAACACTCCCCCTTGGATGTCCAACATTACACAGAATATGCCTCGTTAAAACCTTACTAGGAAAAAACCCAGTGAGAAAAAAATCCTAGTGAAGGAAAAAGAGTACACTATTCTTGTGTATTAGTTTCTCCCCCTGATTCAAATAACATTTGAGATCTTTCAACATACGCATTCCAATATTTTTTTACCAATTTCTTAAAAGTTACAGTAGGCAATACCTTGGTGAATAAATCTGCCAGATTATTACTCGATCGAATTTGTTGCACAACAATTTCACCATTCTTTTACAAATCATGTGTAAAAAAGAATTTTGGTGAAATGTGTTTCGTTCTATCTCCTTTAATATATCCTCCTTTTAATTGAGCTATACAAGTTGCATTGTCTTCAAACAAAATAGTCGGGGGAATTTCATTTTCAGGAGACAATCCACTATTCTTCCAGATATAGTGGATCATTGATCGTAGGCTAATACATTCTCAACTGGCTTCATGAATTGCTATTATTTCAGTATGAGTGAAAGAAGTGGCAGCAATTGACTGCTTCGTAGATCGCCATGAAATAATAGTATCACCACATATAAATAAATAACCAGTTTGAGACCTTGCTTTGTGCGGGTTAGATAAATGCCTAGTATCAGCATATCCAAGCAATTCAAGTCGAGAATTATAAGAATAAAATAAGCCAAGATTAATTATTCTTTGGAGATAGCGAAAAATATGCTTTATACCGTTCTAATATCGCTTTGTAGGAGATGAACTAAATCTTGCTAATAAATTCACATAAAATGATATATCTGGTCTTGGACAATTAACAAGATACATCAGTACACCTATTGCACTGAAATATGGTACTTCAGGACCAATAATCTCTTCATCTTCCTCTTTTGGTCTAAAAGGATTCTTAGCAGGATCAAGTGACATGATGACTATTGGGGTACTTAATGGATGTACTTTATCCATGTAGAACTGCTTTAATACCTTCTGGGTATAAGCAGTTTGGTGAAAAAAAATCATTTTCTAAATACTCAATTTGTAAACCAAGGCAAAATTTAGTTTTTCCAAAATCTTTGATCTCAAATCCTTTCTTCAAATATTCAATCACCTTTTGGAGCTCTTCAGGGGTTCCAATCAAATTAATGTCATCAACATATACAATAATGATCACAAAATTTGACCCATTCCTTTTTATGAAAACACATGGACATATGGGTCATTTGTATAACCTTCTTTGACTAAACATTCACTGAGGCGGTTATACCACATTCGTCTGGATTGCTTGAATCCATACAAAGATCTTTGCAACTTAATTGAGTACATTTCTCTAGGATTTGATTTACATGCTTCAGGCATGCTAAATCCTTTAGGGATTTTTATATATATATCATTATCTAATGTTCCATATAAATAAGTAGTGACTACGTCCATCAGATGTATATCAAGTCTTTCATGTACTGTTAAACTCACAAGATATCTAAATGTAATTCCATCCATTACTAGAGAATATGTCTCATCATAATCAAATCCTGGTTTTTGTGAAAATCCTTGGGCTACAAGTCTTGCTTTATATCTCACAATTTTATTTTTCTCATTTCTTTTCCTCACAAATACCCATTTATATCCTACTGGCTTTACACCTTTAGGTGTTTGGACTATAGATCCAAAAACTTTTCGTTTAGCCAGTGAATCTAATTCAGATTGAATCGCATCTTTCTATTTTTACCAATCATTTGTTCACTGACATTCATCACCGATCTGGGTTCATGATCATCGTCTTTTTCCATAATATCAAGTACTACATTTTCAAATGCATTATCGATAATTACTTCTCTTCGGTTCCAACTCTTTGCCGTAATGACAAAATTTATTGAATTTTCTATAGTTTCTTTCTCTTCAGGAGTTGGCTCTTTAGGAGTGACCTCTTCAGGAGGTTGAATTTTATCATTAGCAATATTTTGATCATTCGATTCTCTTTTCTTTCGAAGATTCTTATCTTTGGAACCAAGATGTCTACCACGCTTCAGGCATGCTTTAGATTCGTTAGCACTTTTAATTTATCCTTCTAGGATATCAATTTTAATCAGGGCATTTTCTGCTAGAATATGCGATTTAGTAATTCTTCTAGAATCACCAAAAGCATCCGATAATTGGTTTGCAATTTTCTGTAAATGTATAATCCTTTGAACTTCTAGTTCACATTCTTTTGTATGAGGATCAAGAAAGTCTAATAATATTTTCCAAGTAATTTCCTTTTTTCAATTGATCTTTACCTCCCCCTAATGTCAGAAATTATGATTCATCAAAATGACAATCTGTAAATCTTGCAGTAAATAAACCATCTGTTAATGGTTCAACATATTTAATTATAGAAGGTGATTCATACCCGACATATATCCCAATCTTCTTTGAGGGCCCATTTTAGTACATTGAAGCGGTGCAATAGGAACATATACCGCACAACCAAAAAATCTTAAATAAGAAATATTAGGCTTATGACTAAGAACTAATTGTAAGGGAGAATAAGTATGATAACTTGTCGGCCTAATTCTCACAAGTGTTGTTGTCAAGCCCCGCTTCCCAAAATACACGGGGACCGGGACGTGAACAAGCCCGCGACGTATTAGACTGAGGAGAGATAAGTGCTAGACCTCTTCTTCTCAATCTAATACGCTAAGCGCTTGGAAATAAAATAAAGCGAAGTCACAGGTCCCCGATCACAATCAGTAAGAATATAATGAACAACACAGAATGGAATAATACATATCATAAAAGAAATATCATCCAAGACATAATATTCGGGTCAAACATGCCCTTATACAAATCTGAATAAATGAATACTAAAGAGATACAAAATACACTGATCAATTAGAAATGGAAGATAGTATAAAAGAAAACGGATGACCAATAACTAAGCTTCAGCTTCTTCTGCTAC
>BQKN01065023.1:130353-159453 GCA_022839385.1 Asparagus kiusianus
TATATATATATATATATATATATCTGAACATGATTTGGTGTCTTGCACTAGAGACTAGCCATTGTGGAACAGATTTGAAGTTCATTTTGAAGGATGGATGTAAATGAGTTGATCTGGACAGATACGTGAAGGTGAAACACACTCAAGATACATGCAGATTCAATCAACTAGACTTGAGGAACAAGTCATTCTCCAAATATATCTATTCTCCTGCTGTTTTCTGTCCATAAGACTCATTATGTTCAGATTTTATCAATCAGGAAATATGTGGACGTTGCATTGACAGTGTTATGTGATCACAAATCACGCAACCAAGAAATTAACTATCATCAGAAATTACCTTATACCTGTAGGTACACATATATCACAATGGTGGACCATTGACTTCTAACTAAATGATCACAAATCAGGCAACCAAGAAATTAACTATCGTCAGAAATTACCTTATACCTGTAGGTTCACTCATAGATCACAATGGTGGACCATTGACTTCTAACTAAATAAAGTCAAAAGGAGACAATGTATACTAGGGTGGTGTTGGATTATGATGACAGATACAGCTGCAAGCATAACTGGTGAAGAGTAAGTATAATCACAAAATGACTTGCAGCAGTTTTTGTATCTCTTATACAGATAATGGTGTTAACTGTTGACAACCTTGGTGAGACTGAAAGTATGGAAAGCGGGGAGAGCGGGGGCTGCCATATGGTTTCCTCTAGGCTGATTCTCGGCTTTCAAATTTATGAAAGGATGATAAATGAATTATTCATAATGGGATGAGGTTTTGTTTATCTTCTTATTTGTATGTGCAGTTTGTAAGGAGACTGATTAGATGAAAGAGATGCTAGTTCACTAGGTTTTTTTCATCATTCTCATGTTACTCTGTTCCTTGCATCATTTGGCATATTAAAGTGGGGTTCAATTATGAAGGACAGACAGACAGAGGCAGGTGCATGCATATCTGGTGAAGCTTAAGATTTGTCCAAGAGGATATGAGAAGATCTGTGGTACACTTGACATAGGTAATACAGTTGACAGCCGTAATGACACTGGAAGTGTTGTCAAGGTTGAGGGTAGGGGCAGCCAGATGCAGTGTTGTCAAGGTTGCGGGCAGGGGCAGCCAGATGCCTTTGTTTCAGCTGATTTTAATTTTTGATTTTATGGAGTGATAATGAGTCAATCATCGGCAATTATACAGGGTTTTGTTTCTGTTTATTATCCATTTGTGCTATTTATGCATGCAGTAGTGAGATGAAAAGAGATGTTCTTGTTCACATGTCTTATTCCTCATTCCCTGGTTATTCATTTCTAGCATAACATGACATTTCAAAACATTTATGCATTCAAAATGTAATGAATTCTTTCCCTTTACAAGCACACTTTCGTTTCTCTAGATTAATTCACTTGAGACACACTCATAAGAAGGTCCTTACCATTGGACCTTTTGGTCTTAGGAGGTAGGTAGAAGTAATCATGGGCATATATCATTCATACGCTGTTGTGCAAGATTTGGACGAGAAAGAACCAACTAATGGTTTGAAGTGTGAATATACTAACCTAGAAGAAGAAGCATGGAGTTACAGTTGCATATACGTGTGCTTTACTAGGAATTATCGACGAGAAAGAACCAACTAATGGTTTGAAGTGTGAATATACTAACCTAGAAGAAGAAGCACGGAGTTACAGTTGCATATACGTGTGCTTTACTAGGAATTATCGACTGAAATAATATTTTGTTGATTTTTATTATTTAGTAGCTGTATAGTCGTTTCTTTTATGCTATTATATGCTTTGATGGTTCAGTTTCCTTTCTATGTTTTGCCAACCTTCTGATTTCTGATACCTAGTTTACTTATTACGTAGCTTGCCTAAAACTAGTTACATGTCAGTTTGGTGTTTACCTGTTGCTTCTTGCAATTTAACCTCTTAATTAAATGTGCTGGCTCATTTTTATCTGCTGCTGAATTAGTTTATTTGGTTCTATCTATGCACATGCAGACTGACACCTTTCTTGTTGTGTTTTTTTTTTATGGCTTGAAATTTTTGTTAGATCCCACGGAACTATTTTCTCCCAATTTTTGTAGGACTGGATTATCTAATGGAATCATCGGAAGTAATAAGATGGATGAAATTTCTCAAATGACTGGCCGTGGTTCCCGCATCATGCCAAGGAATGACTCGGGCAATGGGCGTCTTTCGAGTGATAGAAAGGAATACTCCTCTGTGCTTGATAAGGAGCAAGTCACTGCTAAAGGGAGTAAAAAGTATGTACAATTTCATGGCATTTTTTCTCTCATATTATCATCAGAAACTCATATGGTAATTTAGCAACCAATTAATAATGTAGTGCAAGCTATTCCAGTTCATTCCCATGTGATATTGCTCATGTCAGGGTACTTGCTGCGTTTTTACCCTATCTAATGTGTACTTGGCTTTTTAATTGGTTTGTTTTTCCCTTTTCCCCTTGAAAGCTATATGATTAATCTCTAAGTCCCTGAACACTTGATCGTGGTGGCACAAATTAATGTGCCCTATTTGTTCACGTGCACTTCACGTGGTGGATGTTAGGTCTTACATGCAGGCGCGCACACACATACACACACTAACTTCTGTCTGCCTATGGTATAGCGGAGGTTAATTCTGTTTATTTGGATTTCTTATTGATCTTTCAACTTCAAGTTTAAATTTGTTTGTCACACTAACTACTCTCTTCAACATGTTATCCAGGCTGAATATCTGTGAGGATGCTCAAGTAGGAAGTCAGCGTCCTTTAGCGAAAGGAAAAGCTGTCAGAGCTCCAAGAAGTGGTTCAAGTATTGTAATTAACATGCCTAATCTTCCCTGTCCTCCAGAGGATGGATTGGAGCAGCCTTCTTGCTCGAACAAAGTCCAGTCCTTTTCTGGTTCAAGTAATCGTAAACGACCTCTATCAGCAGGATCTTCTTCACCTCCTGTAGCTGCTAGGTGGGGAGGTCAACGCAGGGAAAAGATCTCTCGAACTAGAAGAGCAAATGTAGTTTCTCCAGTGTCAAATATTGACGACTCTGAGGCTGAGGGCTCTGCAGGTCTCGACTTTGTAGCCAGGTTATCAAATATAGACTCCCGCGGGGTATTGGTCAGCAGGGGCATACCAAATGACACCCTTTTAAACATAAAAGTAGAAAATGTACCATCTCCTTCTACGCCATCTGAAAGTGAGGAATCTGTTGCCGTTGAGAGCAAGTCCAAAGAGAGAGGACATGACAATGGTGAATTCGAGGATGGGGCACTAAATGCATATCATAAAGCTGCAACTTTTGTTTTGACTAGAAAAAAGAACAAGGTCCCTCCTAGAGAAGAAATTGGAGATGGAGTTCGGAGGCAAGTCCGAAGTGGAAGAGGTTCAATACAGTCAAAAGCTTGTTTACAATCAAGCAACGGAAAGCTGGAAAGCTCGGAAAGTGCCAAGCCACTCAAAAGTGGGAGGCTTGTTTCTGATAAGAGTGAAAGGTTGCTGTTTTAAGTTTTGCAAATCTAAGTAGTCTCTGTTATTTAAACTTAGTGTAATTATCTGCCTGGTGCAGACTGTGCAGTAGGATTGGCCGTCCTCCCTCAAAGAAGATATCAGATCGCAAGATTTCTGCACGTCCTCTGCCAATTATAAACAATGGCTCCTCAAAATTTACTGGTATTTTGTTTTGCACATTTTATCATGCTTTTGAGGTTAATTTGCACCATAAAGTATTTTTTCATTTGTTCCTAATGTGTTCTATGAATTCGTCTCATCTATTTTTCTCTTATAGGCGAATGTAATGATGATCTTGAAGAATTATTAGCAGCTGCGAAATATGTCCGAGATGCCTTCTGTGAGCATCATACTCCATTTATAGTACAAAGTTTTTCTAGGAGTAACATGTTTAATCTTGTCCACACTTGCACCTGCAGGGTTACAAAAGTCTGGGCCATTTTGGGCGAAAGTGGAACCAATATTTGCTTCAGTCAGTTCAGAGGATTCTTCCCTCCTGAAGCATCAGGTTCGTATCTGTATCTAGTATTTCTTCTTTTATTCCTATGCTGGTTAGATTAACTTAAGCATATTATATTAAGCACTTATTGAACTTTTTTTAACTACAGATAAATTTTGCTGAGGAGCTTGACAGAAGTTTCTCTAATATGTTTGACATTAGCTATAATGTGGTAACGAATACTGGAACTTTCTGCTTACTGCAACTGGTTCTATTTCTTCTGTTTCTATTTTATTAGTACTCATGCTGCTTGCTTGGACTTCTTTTGTAAATCTTCTTTCTGATTGTATAACTAGCGGGGCTTTTTCCAATGAGCTTCTAATATTTATTATTATATTGTGCTTCATTTCTTTGGGCTACATAATATTACAACGCAAGTCTGTATAATGTTAGCTTTCAGACTCCCATAGCAATTTTTTGAGCCAACTGTATTATGTGCTTTGCTAACTTTGAATATATTCTCCAATTCAGGTAGAGGATATGTACCAAGTGGTGCCACATGACATGTCTCAACCAGCCAGCCAAACAAATTGTGTTGGACTGACCAAGTATGAAGGAACTAGGCGTTCAGCTGACGAGTCCCGACCAGTTAAAGCCACACCTGGAGAAATAGACACAGAGAGATGGTTTGAGAGAGTGATTCCTCTATCACAGAGGCTTCTTTCTGCCTTAATTTCAGAGGAAGGAACCAATATGGCTGACTGCAATTCTAAACAAGAAGATACATTTTTGCAGTTCTCAAGTGATTGTTGCCCCTATGAAATAGCTAGCTTTGGGGAAAACAAGCCTGGGTATGATCTTACTAAATGCGGTTCGGAGTTTGACAATGATTTGCGGAGCCAGACAAACTGCTATGGAGATAATACACCTTGCAACAGGTTTGTATCTCCCAGCACCACCTTTAGGAGCCTGAGCAACTTTATATCTGAAAACGAGCTGTTTCAAGGTAAGAATGAGCTGGTGCATCCAGATAATGAAGATGTAATCTCTCTCTGTAAATTCGAGCAAGATAACTTGAAGCAGCAAGAAATCATGGATACAAGTTTACCAGGCATGTCTTCACATCAATGCCAATATGCGCACATGTCTTTGGATGACAAGATCTTGATGGAACTCCACAGCATAGGCATATATCCGGATGCTGAGGTAAGTCGTTTCTGCACCTAAACTGTTAGTTTTTGTACCTGCCATTTTATCTAGTCAAGAATTCCTCCTACATTGATTGAACAATCATTTGATTGCTTCAATATTATAATGTAAAATAAAACTTCATCTAAGTCAACCTGAAGCCACATAGTATGAGTAAACCTAGTATCAAAATTGACACTTTAAGCCTCTAAACTTCCATTCTGTGTGCTTCCTGTTCCACTGTTCATTTTTTATATGCTTACGTATCCTCTAAATGTTTTCTAGATAATTGTATTTAAGCAATAGCAACTAGATAGACATTGGAAAGGTTCATGGATGGTCTTTTGATCATCATACCTGCTTTCTTTATTAGCTTTACACTGTAAGAATTTTCCTTATGAAATGAGGATACATATATCGTACAATTCAGAAGGCATTAAACAAAGAGTTAGATAACACTCAGTAAATACTCTTGGATCTCATCCCAAATTTTAGAGCTGAACGCCATGTCCATATCTAAAAATTAAACCATTGTTATGATCCGTGTACCTTTTGAGATTTGTCAACTCTAAATCTGTAGTTTGTTTTACCCTAGCATCATAGTAGTTCCACATTGTGCATATATCTTCAAGCATCCTGCTTTCATATTATCGGAATACAATGTTACTCTTATTTCCAAATCTGGATGTACTTGGAGACTTGGAGTTATTTTTTCTTGTAGATCGATAATGGAAAGATAAACCAGGTGTTCCATCGGAGTGGGAATAGTAAACAGCCTTTCTTACCTGGCCTTGATTAAACTGATCATGCTACTTTTTACTTCGCATATTATTTTGTCGCTTTTTTCATTCTAGAGAGTCCTATTTGTTTTTTTTTTCTTTTAACATCCAAATTCCATTCTTCTAGCAGTCGGTTTAAAGTTTTACTTGAATCAGTGACCCTTTTATCTAAGATCCAGTTAAATAATTTTCATTCATAGTCTTATAAAGATCAGGTGTGTTTAGTTCAACTTTTGCAACTGTTTTGCTTAACTCTATCAAACCTTTTATAAGTAACAGAGGCATGCTCCTGCAATTTTATGGCAAACAGAAACTTACCACTTATGACATAGCAACTACTTTTCTAGCGTTTGTTTTACTTTTTTTAAGGTTATTTATAATCATTTTCTGCACCTAAACTTTCTTTTATGCTAACGAGTCAACGTGTGGTCGGACAGAAATCAATATTTTTGTTACTGTGATATTTCAATTACACCATGTGTATGAACATGCTGTACAACACAAAAATATATGCACAACTAATCTGCACGTGTTCTTAAATCTTAATTAAGGTAAAACTTCTCAATTTCTTCTCAATGCAGGTGGAATAGCATTACTTTCCTTTTCTGATGCATGCTAAATTTTGTCTATCAATATAAAAAATCATGAGCTCTATCACTTTGATATGGTGATAGTGACGTGTGAACTTGTCACAGCATGTTACTTCTTGATCTATTGTACGTTTTTATCGTTTTCATAAATAAACTAACTTTTTCGTGAATAAAGAAAATTGTGAATTCAATAGATAATTGTTCATTCCATTAACATATCTGAGTGAACTTTTCTTTTTGTACTATTTCATATTTTATGTAACCTTTTCTCATGTAATTTCCATGTACAGCCTGATCTTGCTAAGGGAAGTAGTCATGAGATTGATAAAGCTATTTCAGAACTCAAGATCAGGCTTTACCAACAGGTTAGCTTCTTGGCAATAACTTTGTTTCATAGTTAAATTGCTTTAGCAGTTATGGCTATCAGATCATGTAATAGTCCTAATTCTTGTCATGCTGACTAGTTATTAGGTGAACTTTAAAACCTTTTGCCAAAAACCCCTCATGGCTCATCCTTGAAAAGCAAACACGGTCAGTGGAATATTCCCACATGAGAAAATAATGATAGTTGGCTGTTGTTTTTTTGCTAGAAAACAAACTTAGTCTACTAAACTAAATTAAAACCTAATTCTGTTTTTTTTTTGGTTCTTGAAATCTTTAGTGGTTTAGATCCAAGATGAATTTTTATTAGTTAACTAGAAATTTTAGTACCAGTCACTTTTGAAATCATTTGGAACCAAAACAATTTGTTTTTGTGTGATTTTTGTTTATGGATTTATTTTTTCATCTCTAAATCCAGAAAATTAAAGCAACTTCCTACACATGGGGTTTCTTCATTTCTGAAGCTCAATTAAAACTCCTCTATAGTTTTCTTCATCTCTGAAGACAATCTCAAATCAAAATTCATCTCCCAGTCCTTCAAATCCATCCCTAACTACATTAATCTATTAGGAATCAAGATCCTTCTACTAGTCCTTAAAATCTATGCCCGTCAGATGAGTTTTACACTATGAATAAACCTGTTATTTTGTGTTACATTGTGTTAGAAGTTAATTCCAGAAGGATTGTTGGAGAAAAGATGAGTGTTTTCTTTGTAGGTTAGTTGGTGTTGATTCTGCGCAGGATGTGAAAATTAGAGGATTTTATCAACATTATGTACCCTTCTTCAGGGTTATTCTTATGTATTATATTTGTCTATAGGTGCAAAACACTAAAAATCAGTTATGCAAATTGGAGAAAGTGATTCAGGAACAGAAGGAAAGTGAGATGAGGTATGAATTCCCATACTCTGGAGATAGTCATACAAGCTTTATCTCTTATTTATTTTACTTTCACCTCTCCATTTGTAGGAACCTTGAACGGCTTGCCATGGACCAACTTGTTATCTTGGCTCATGGAAAACTTGTGGTAAGTTCTATGTAATGCTTCTATTGACACTGTTGAGAGTGTAACTTGCTGTGATATATACCTGTAATCCATTTGGGGAAACAATGGATAAAGGGCGCAAGAATTGGCGGGAAACGAAATATAAGGGAAAGAAGGTCATAGGAGATAGAAGTAGTAGTAGAGGAAGAAGTGAAAGGAAGAGAGAAGAGAAATGGAAAGAAAACTGCAGAAAATAGAAATTCTAATAGAATATCCCACTATTGGAACTCAAATTCAGGTGAATTTCAAATATTCGAATTTGGATTCAAATTCAGATCGAGTACTGAAATAAAATTCATATTCGATTCATTTATATGTAGGCTTATCTGATAATTTGGTTGCATTCTATTCATTTATGAAACGAATACTAAAAAAATATTTGAACTTGGTTTCCTCATTGCAACCAAGTCCAAGACGAGAATAATGTGTCAGTTTTGTAACCAATTTCTCACTATCTATTAAACCATAAATGTAACTGTAACACCTGGTAGCATTTATTTGACATGATTTTAATGATTTTATGTATTATGTGCATTGCACTGTGAAAAGCCTCTGAAACTGCTGTATGGCAGGGTGGTCGGGGAACTCGTGGTTCTGGCCCTAAAAGTGGTGCTAACAAGATATCTAAACAACTTGCTGATGCCTTTGCGAAGCGAATTCTTACCATATGCAAGAAATTTGAGGAAACAGGTCAAAGTTACTTCAGTGAACTTCCCTTAAGGGATGTGCTATTGTCTAAACCTGTGCTCAACATTGACAACAAAAGTGTTCATGGCCTGACCACTGAGACAACACCCAGTATGAATGTAGATTCACTTAGCTCTCAAGTGGGTTCTTGTGTATCTGGTAAGCCACTTGAACATGATATCTTTAATTACTTTATCATCTCCTTTCAACTACTGTTCTTCAAATATATCTAGCTATGTCTTTGTATGAATTTTTTAATGCCTATTCTTCTATTTTTGATGTTACTGTGCAATTTGCAGCTTCTGGTGTCTCATCCAATATGATTGAGAGACATGGGCCCATTCCTAAGATTGACAAAAGTCAATTCGATCCATATTATGGTCTCACTCAACCTTCTGAACAAGTTTTTGTTAGAAATGACAATATGTCAAACAGAGGGAAGAAGAATGAGGTACTACTCGACGATGTTGTTATAGGTGTGTCGGGTTCGAAAGCCATGCCAGCTGTTAATGCTCTTCCAGGCGGTGTGAAATTGAAGAAAACTGATAAGAATCAAAATGGAGATATGTTAATAAAGAACTCTCCTCCAAAAGGTAGCCATTCAACATTAAGCATTGCCAAGGGTGAGCGTAAGACGAAAGCGAAGCCGAAGCAGAAGATAGCACAATTATCAAATTCTGGGAATGGCCTTGGCAGAGTAATGGAAACAACCAATAGGTTGCATTCTATGCGGGAATCTTGTGATACTGTAAATGCTGGCAACACCAAAATGAAAACAGAAGTGGAATTTGCTCCATCGCCTAAGGCTCAGGATTTATCGAAGGTGACAGAAGATAATACATTCACAAACATTCCTCTGCAGGGGATAGACTCCATTAATGAGTTAGATGTATCTGAGGGGCTGGGGGAACAAGGTCAAGATATTGGTTCCTGGTTGAATGTCGATGATGATGCACTACTGGACATGGATCTAGTGGGCCTAGAAATTCCCATGGATAACCTTTCAGATTTGAATTTTTAAGGAGACAACTATATCTTTTGTGCATATTCCAGAGTCTAAATCAATGTGCTTGTTGTTTTGCCATGATACAAACTAACTACCCAAACATATACGTGAAGCAGACTAGAAATTGTAACTAGGTTAGTCCATTCTTTAATATACCTTTTAAAAGTTCTTGGCAGATACTAATTGTCTTCTGTCACCTAGATCTCTCCTTGTACCAAATTACAGTCTTTAATTGATGATTTATACCATTTATAATTAGGATATCATACTTGGTTGATTGATCTGCTCTGGACATTGCTTTCATACTTCTTTATTCCTGAAAAGCATTAAAATGTACAATTATGCAGACTTATAGCAGAATCGTTTTTCCAGCTCCTTACAAGAGCCATAGAGTTCCTCGATCTCCATTTGAGGGCCATTCTAATTTCATAGTAACTTTATGATGACCATCTTTCATGTGTTTGACTTAGTTTGTTCTCCCACTAGGTCTGGTCCCTGCTGCTTAAATCAATTTGAATGTTCTCTTGTGAACTCTGAATTTGAGAGGTCATTGTTTTGTATTCTCGTTGCATTAGGCTGCAATTTTCTTAATTTTTCATGATAATTTGAATGATATTGTTTCTTAAATTGGATAAATTATTGGATTTCTTAAGATGGCATCTTTTTTCTTGGATACGTTGACATCATGCAACGCGTGTGCTATTGGTGAAGCATGTCGTAGCAACAAATAGGACCAGTCACAGCTTGCTTATTGAATCAATATATTTCTATTTCATTTTTCCATCAATTGGCATATTCTTAATATATTTCTTTGGTGCAAATTACTTCTGATCTGGTAGTCATTTACCATTGGTTTCAGTTAGATGTGCAGTCTGATGTCCATTGGCAGTTCCTTAGTTTAATGGGGATCACAAAGGTGACAGCAATTTTCAGTCAGAGGTTATTGAGTTTATTTATTTTGTATAGCCAAATAATTTCTGAGCTCCAGTTTTCTGTTCTTGTAGTAGCCTGAAGCAGGCGTGAAGTAACCTGGAGCAAGTGTAAGGAAATTGTTCACATCCAAAAGTAGATAGTTGAAATGTTAGACAATATCTGCCTGATATGATTTTGATGTTATGGTGGGTTATCTGTAGATGCAGCCCCTGTACTATGGAGGTGTAGCTACTTGTCACCTCTGTTCTATTCTATTAACACATATCCGCTGACCCTCATGATAGCATGATCTTCCCATTATGTCTTTTAATTCACGGGAATCATGTAATGGTCAGAGTTGAATTTTTGCCAAGAATATGCCCTATTGTGAAATGTGAATATGAGCTTACTTGTACTTGTATCAGAAGAAGCCCCAGGTACATGTATGGTAAAGTGGAAAGAAGTAGACAGAGTGTTCTTCTGATTGCAGTGCCTTAGCTTTGGGAGAATGCATTTGCACTATGCAATGACCAGTGTTTATGTATCAGATGCATTCTGAAGTTGATTATGGAGTAGGAGGGTGACTTCTGTCTGAGTCGTTCATTTCAGGTAATAATTGCAACATCAGTTATGTCATTTTATATGTAGTAGTCTTTTTAATTCTGATAACTTTGTTAAAGTCAGGCGCTATATTTTAGATTCTTAAACCACTTATTCTATTGCTTCTGTAGGATGCCTTTTTTATATGATTGCATGGTTACAAGTTTGTTCAGAAATGTTTCTCAAAAACGTGATCTTTGTGATGTCTTCTCTATCTGACCCTGTCAAATTCTCTTCGTGCATGCCATTGTTTTCTATCTGGACCTGTCAAATCTGTTTGAAGTTTTCTTATCTAACTTTGTTGTTCCTCCTTAGGACTGTTTCCGTTGTTGATTTGTTATGCGGCAATTCTTAATTTCTTCTGATTATTTCTTTTGTCTTTTCTTTCAAATCATATTTGTCCCTGTATTGATTTATTTTCAACTTAAAAAATCCTTGTTAAGTTAGGTCTACAGCAATTGTCTGATCTTGGGATGATTCCTTAATATGAGCTATACCTTAGATTTGGGAGGCTACACTGGTTTCAGCCAATAGTAGGAACCGGTAAAAGCAACTAAGACTAAGTGTGCAATAAGTGATAATTTTCAATTATTGCCTATTTGTGGAGGCTAAGAAGTAAAACGGAGGCCTTGCCAATAGAGTAGTTTTCTTAATAAAGCAAAGATGTCTTCCTGTCTGGTTGTACAAGTTCTCCGCTGTGATGAATCTTCAGGTAACAAATGACAGAAATGACAGCACCGTGTCAGAGATTGACATACAGGGCAACATGAAATATTAGGTTGCTTAAGATGAACATTGCACGGATAATCTTACTCCATTATCAACATAATATTGATGAACACCAAGATATTGCTATAGCATTCTTTTCCTATAATTTAGGCACGAGCGTTCTTTTCCTATAATTACGAATTTGCTCATGTACGAGTAGAACATGCTTTATAGAGCTCCTGAAAGTTGTTCTATTGATGATGTATATTCTTGAAAACTGTACCTGGTCTAGTATCATCAGTTGTGTTGTAAGGGAAATGTTTCTCTTGCTGAAACTGCAGTCTTTAATCTTATAAAGTATACAACGCAAGAACGCACATTATCGAATAAACAGATAGGAGATGGTTTATACCTGAATAAAGTTCAAAAATGCTGGTTTACTGGTACTGCATGCTTAGGTAATAGTGCAACTTTCTTAGTGGGGTAATAGATTTCCTTCGTGAACAGCATCTTGACCCCTGGGGTTTCCCCTACATTCCTAAAGACCAGAAAAGGATAAAGAAGCTAAATGTGAGGGGCCATAGGAAGAGGGCAGCAGCCCCGCGCGCCGGGCGGGGAAGGTTTTTTCTGTTGACATAGTTCTGGATTATCTCAGAAATGAGCTTTTAAAATGAGTAAAACCTAGCTAGTTCTGTCAATGTGGCACGGCAATAGCCCTAAATATGGATGGGGAATGAATCCTCCATTTCATGTTGTTAATGGTCTAATGTATTGCAGAGGAATGAAGCGTTCCAGTTTGAGGTTTACAGACATTTTGCATCACCTTTTTATTATACCTGATACTCATGTAAATAAAGCCAAACGATGGGTTTTCTCATTTATGTGTGAGCCAACTATGCGTGTTGATGTCACTATATCTATTGTTAAGTGCTTAGATAACTAAAGAAGAATGGCCTACTGGTTTCATCGTTCACTAGTTTAGAAATTTATCTGAAGCTGGAATTTATTCATTTTCCTTTTATTTGCCAGAGGTGCTATTAAGTCAAATAAATAAAACTGTGGCAGTAACTAGAAGGTTAGGTAATTAAGCCAAAAAGAACCTTGGCCTTTATTTGGTGATGCTCGAAGATGTTTTATTTAGATCTGTTGACCTCTGAACTAAGAATGTAATTTTGTAGCATTTTGTGTTCAGTTCCCATTGTGAAGACTTTAGACTATGGAATGGGCTGGTTCCTCAGCTCCATCGGGCACATGTGGTCCATCGGGGAATAGTCAACTGATATATCCTTCTGTTTCTTTATTATGTTACGTTGAAGAGAGTTCCATTTTTCGCATGCTTGTCTATGGAATGCATGTGTATGCATTTTTACATTGCCCATTGCAAAGGAAATATTTTGTGAATCTCACTAAATGCACAACATTTTTATGCTGGACTTACATTTGCACGGTGATGCTTGTAAACATTTCTTATTTTTTCTGATGCACAGGAAATGGCTCTGGGTATTTCCTTTAATTGAAACCTTACCACTTTTTTCCAATTGAATGGAAGGCTCTGAGTTGTGGTCATTTTATGAGAGAGCTGCAACTAATACGTTTTTATTCATCTACTAAGTTAGATCGTTGAGTTTTCTCCTTTCCCAATATACTTAAATGTTTCTACTTTGAGGATGATCAGTATTGATCTAGCCCTTGAAATGCAGCCAGCTCGTGCACCGTATTGACGTTATCATGAACTGTTATGTTTACGCTAATTTGAGCGCTTTATCTTATGTAATTCTGCCGTACTGGATATGCTTCTTAATGTAAATTGACACTAGCATTCTATAAAACTGAAGAGCCAGTATATTTTTCAGGCATTGAGCAAGAGGTACTGCAGCGTTACTGCCTGATACGTAATTTGGCGTATTGCCTAAGAGAAACTTCAATATTCATATTTCTCTCCCTCCAGTAGTGTTACGAAGAGTTACTACCCGAGAGAAACATACCCGAGAGAAACATACATGCGTTTCTTTTTTCTTTTTTCTTTTTAAATTATTCTGTAGAATGAAGTGTATTTTCTTCTAATCTCTTCATGTCTCTCCTCTCAATAGGGGGGGGGTACCTGGGGGGTGGGTGTGTGTATATACATTTATCCTTTCAGTATTCTTACCATCTTATCATTTGTAGATTTGAAATTTTAGAGGAAGAAAAAAAAATGGTGCTAAAGGGATGAGCATTTTTTTTATCGTTGATTGTTATGAGACCTGAAATAAGCGTACGGTTTGTTGTAATACACTTTCCCTTTTGCTCTAGAGATGATGTTGCAGCACCTGTATTGATTTTGATATTAATGTCTTTGTTCTTGTTAAATGATTGTCACAGGAATTCTATCTGATTTTGTGCCATAATCTATTCCTTATGTGTAAATATTACATGAAAACAGATTAACTGAATACTGTACCCTGCAGTTTGCTCAGTGTGGACTGTTGTTAATGTTCCTTTATATTTCCCTAACTTCAAAGTAAACAAGCTTTGCCCGTACATTAGTAGCTGATAGATAACACTGGTGGTAGATGAATGTAACCTTTTCCTTTTTGTGCCTGCTTATTTCTTTAGCTGTAAAATTGATATACTCATTCTACTCATCAACCAAGATGACTAGAGGATGCATTAAGAATCTCATATTTATCTATCAATAATACACACACACACACACTTACGCTTGTTGTGATCCAAGCATCTAAAACTAGGAGGATGAAAAATCATGTACGGTTAAACTTTTTCCTTAATCTTATCCGCACACATCAAGCTAAAAAATAACGTTACGTGACTCTCTAAAAAAAGCTGGTTATGTTGAATTATTTGAATTGCAAAATACAAAAAGTTTCGAATTAGATAGATGTTTAATCCTCTTAGGCTTTGATAATATGGAGAAGACAAGGAACACCATGAATCATCAATATTGAAGCTATAAGACAATTTCAGTGAAAACTGCAATTTAGCTGCCACCCGTTATCTAACGACCACCGTTTAAGATAGCATTGAGGGTAATATCCACAAGACCCGCCATAATTTTCCCACCAAACCTCCTTACATTTCCCATAAAACTCATAACTATGAACACCTTCAAACTAGGAGTAATCTAGGCATCGTAAATGGATTTTCTATCTTCCGTCTAGGATGGCTACCCGAGGCGGATAATTTTGTCATAGTTACCCACGAATTCTTCTAGGATGTGTATCCTTCACGGATTTTTAGCAACTTCGTCTAGGATGTTTCGTTGCTGAAGAATTCATCTATTTATGATGCTTCATGCTAGACGGGAAAATCCGTTCAGAATGTTCTACGTAGGACCCTTAGTTTTCTAGTGCCGGCCTTCAGCCATAATTCCTGTTCACAATTAGTTGCAGACGTAGAAATCTGTGTAATTGTTCTTAAACAGTAAAAATATCTCCTTGCTTGAAAGAGTTTGGATGAAGAAACCGTCTTCTTCCAAAAAGTAACCTAAAGTTTTGTAATTTCTAATGTACGTTAGAAGCAATATTTAGTAGCTAACACATGGGATTCGACATTTCTAAACAAGCGGGGGAAAAAAAGAGAGGAAAGATTGGGACCTCCGACCTTAACCTACGCACAAGGAAAAGAAAAATTTTAAGGGGTTTTGTGGGAAAAGTTCTGGAGGTTTTCTGAGAAAAGTTCAGGGGCCTCGTTTGGGATTTTTTTCTGTTGAAATTTACCCTTTAACAATGCGAGCCTGCCCCCCACCCCCCCCCAAAACCATTTTTTGTTAGATGGATCATCCATCCTCTATCTCATTTGTCCGGATCATGGCCCACCAGCTTTAATGGTGAAGCCAACAGCCAAAAATTTAATAAACTCTACCTATTGTCCTAAATCCTAAAGCTTTCAATGATATTGTCACGCCGTATGCATCTTATCTATATATGAATATTATTACCATCTATAAAGCGCAGGGGCTGGTTGTAGCAAATACTTACAAATTTATGCAATAGCTATAACCTCCTGAGTCCTGACTTGTCATTTTCCAAAGAAAAGTTGTGTGGAAACAATATCACTTATATTGTTATATTATTAAAGATAGACAAACGAACTTTATATCGATAGCGATGCATGGGCGTAGTGGCAGCAGGAAGAAATGCTCATTCTTATCTAGATTGTGATAATATATTTAGACTATGAATCACTGATCAAGATACAAAACCTTGCATCCTTTCCTCTCTCTCTCTGTTTTAGTTCCTAATTAAGGCCTACCATCATATTATTCAAAAATTTCCCCTTCCCCTCTGCTCTTTTCTAAGCACAACCTATTTCTGCAACATGGTAACAATCTTCATATCACATTTCGACATCTCAGGATCTCCTCTCTCAGTCTCTCTCATTACAAATAAAATATGGAAACATGGTGCTAATTGTGCCATGATCTTCACGAATAACTCATTATTCAGAACGCAGAAAATTGACTTTGTATTGGTGGCTGATGAATCATTTGTAGGTCTGTGGTCGTGAGGCCAGTGCTCTCCTCTATGATCATGTTCCTGAAACGAACGCGAAGTTGGAAACTCTACTACTTAATTAGATATATAAATGAGTCAAGAAGTTACTAATAGAAGAGAAGAGTTTCTTGTCGTAATTAATGGCCATTTGGTGAGAACTTATCATTGTAATTATTTTAGGATAGGCCTTTAAACTTGAAGTACTCAAAAGCAGTAGTTGCAAAGATTTACACAATGAGGGAAGCCTTTGATGGATTAAGTATAACGAGATTGGTCTGCATAAGCAATGCAGCGAAAGGGACTTAAAAATATAGATGAACAAGAGCATCATTTACATCAAATTTTCCAACAATATCCCTTGATTTGAGCATCTTGAAGGGAAAAATACTATGAAAGGCACTTGTACTTAAAATAGAAAGCAACTTATAAACTGCAAATGAACACCCAACATCAAGGAGGGAGACAAAGCCATTCCCATTTTAGGTGGTTTGTTCTGAAGCTGAATAGGGTTGACCCACAAATGATAATTCACTTGATGGCAATGCAGCTTTCTTCCAAAACTATGATGTGTTCTTAATTAGGTGGTTGAGGAGTTAAAGGAGGGAATTATCCTAAACAATGATATGATCACAATTCATATGATTAAATCATCATTTTTAGCTATAATTTTAGAGAAGAACGAATATTTAAAATTGGGTGAATTACGGATAGGCCCCCTGTAGTTCTATTGTCCTAGAAATAGTCCCTGTAGTTCTATTATTGCAGATAAACCCCATTGAATGATTTTTTAAAGACTCTTTTTACCATCAAAGAAAGAGAATATTGTTTTTTGACGAATAGTCTTCCTGAGGGTAAAAGAGTAAAAAAAATGTACTCATGGGCCAATCCACAATTGGACGACGGTACAGGGGGTCTATCCTATAAAATAGCAAATAACTACGTGTAAATGTAATAAATATGAGGGATACTTACTCGCAAGGGCGAGAGGCCCAGAGGGAGCTTAGGGCACGAAGGCGGTTATAGTACTCCCCAATTGCCAAAAAACACCTTGCTGCTTGTCTAATTGTCAGGATTCGACATAGTTGGTGCAAAGTCTGCTGTCTCAGATTATCAGCCTGTATTTTTATTTGAAAAATAATTGTTTCCGTTACTATGAAAAACTTAAAGAATAATAAAAATTTAAAGCCCTTGTCCTTGGGAAAAAAGGAAGATAAAATAAAAGTCTAAGGGAGTGTTTGATAACTTTGTAAAATTGGGCCAGGACTGAACCTGACTCAATTTTGTGTTGTTTCTTGTTTGTCAAAATTCTAGGCTAGATTTGACCCTATTTTTTGTGCCCAAATAGTATCACTAAACTAGTTTTGTTTTGAACCAGGGAGGTCTGGTCCAAAACAAAACTAGTCCACAGGTCCAAAACAAAACTAGTATAGCACAAAACTGAGCCAGCACTGGTCCTGGCCCAGTTCAGTTTTGCTCCGTTTGCCAAACTGACCCTAAGGTAGACAACAAAGTCTTATGATTAGTAAATGTGTTGCAATTGAAAGATTTTGTCTGTTCGATTGGATCTGGACTACTCCAGCAATAATTCACTACAATAAAATCCCCACAAGATATCACGAGGATAACTTTCACATTCGGTACAGCTTGTAGGGTATGAATACTGATATCTATGCAAGTAGCAACTAGAGGATGCTTAATCAGAGAATATGCACTTAATTAAACTACTATCTTTGGCTAGCAAAAGAAACTGATTGAACCTATGGATTCTTCCACATAGAAAAACTAGGGTGGCTAAAACTTAATACATATCAGAACAATTGGTCGTTATCAAGCATCTAAAAGGCAAGGTTGTTACATCCTTTTCTTGCCATTATTATACGTGGACAGCAACATGTTTAACTTTTTGGGATGCACAAAACTTTTTGAAATATGGAGCCTTATAGATTTTGATTTTGATGGGTGTGTTTGAAATACTGAAGAAGAAACAAAATTTGAGAAAGGGAAAGGTAAATATAATAAGTACACGGAGGACAAAGGAATAATGTTTGTAGGACCCTGTCGTTTCAATTTCATACATTCCTTCTTCACTTAACCTTTAAACGTGCCAGAAAAGACATAATTGTTTTCACTTAAATAACTCTTTTCATGCATCTTGTATTTGGTTTAAAATGTCATTCTCACACCTGCTTTGTCTAGAAACTATTGACTTGGACACGCACAAGAAATTTTTATGGCTGAATGATAAATTCTTAGATCTATCAAAATTTTAGTATAATCAATGTACTGTCTGTCAATGGCCAAAAAAAAAAAAGGAAGCCTATTGTCAAAAAAATTTGAAATTGGTACCATATTAAGATTAGAAGTCTGCAAGAAAGGTGAACTTAAGGGGGTGTTTGGTTCAATTTCTAGAAATTATAGGAAATGTTTTCCACCTAAAATATGATTTCCTTGTATTTCTTAAAAAATTTATAGGAAAAATTTTAAGAAATCAAAAAGTACCAATTTTCTTGTTTTTTGTATTTTGCTTGTTTGGTTCAAAACAAGAAAATGGCTCATAACTTTATAAAAAATAACAAGATTTGGTAGGTTTTTAATTAAATATGGTATGTGTCAGATTTCTGGTGATTTCCTCTCATTTTGAGAGGAAATTGCTTTTTATAAAATTTGGTAAGTTTTGATATTTTATAGAAAATATTTCTGTAAATTTTTTTTGAACCAAACACAATTTACAGAAATCTCTGGAAAACTTTTAATTACAAATTTGCCATTATCAGATATTTTAAGAAAAGTTTTCTCAAAAAATGTACAACCAAACAGCCCCTAAGATGAAAACTTGGTCGCTGACCTAAAAAAGTTGACTACTAAGTCAATGATGGGTATATCAAAAAGTATGGGGGAAAAAACCAGAGATAATAATTAAGATGATTAAAAAAATTAATTAGCAATGTGACATAATTTCTAACTAAAAAAAAATTAATAAAAATCTTTTAATGGAGGACAAAGACCAGGCATTGCCAAATTTAATAAACTTTGAAAATTTTGGGAACTTCTTGTGTTTCTTATAATCAAATTGATAGAAACTCAAGCAAACTGGACCCATCAACACATATCAAAACATCGGTATCTATAATCCGACATTGCATCATATTCCAGTACTACTCGACCAGCACTATGACAACAATCCATCATGGGCAATGTAAGGGACCCCTCTAATATTCTCCCCATAATCTATATATGATATTAAATTAAACCACACATTAACCCATCATTAGTACTGTAGATAAACTATTTTTACCTGTCGCACGAATCCTTCAAGGTTGGATAGTTGCCCCAGTGCCATTGCCATTGCCATACTTCCCATACAGTTCCCCATATTGGCGCTTCCGTCGAGGGACTCGCTTGAAACCGTGTCGGCTATCGCCTGCTGGAGCTGCTCCAGTCCTTGTGAGAGGGCTTCCTCAGCCTGCAGCGATGACTGCTGCAGGCTGCAGATCCCCATCAGCTGTTGATCCGTCATTGGATCCAGGTGAGGCTTCAAAATCTGTGCATAAACAAAGCCAGTTTTTATAAGAGGAAATCTCACATGATGGTTATTACACCAACAGTGCTGTGTGAATGGGAATGTTGGCAGTTACATCTTACTTCAAAAAATGAGCGTAGAACAAAAGGGTTACAGGATGTTCCTCTTGAGGATAAATTGAAAGAAAATCGACTAAGATGGTTTAGACGGAGGCAAAAATTATAGCTATTAGGAGATGTGATAAGATTATAAGGCCATGGAGGAACAGAAGTAGGTCCAACAAAAAAACTTGGTTGAAAGTAATTAAGAAGGATATAAAAAGTGCTGGACAAAATTCAACTGAAGAATATGGTTAATTTCGTTTAAATATAAATTTATAGATCTTAGGACCTTGAGCAAATCGGATGGTCTGAAACCGCCCATCCAGATGAAACAGCGTTCAGCAGTAGTAATCCACATTCCAGTTATGAGATGGAATACATCAGATTTAGCTGCGATGCTCTTCAACCGAAAGATTTCATCATAATGTCTGAGGCAATCATCTACAATGACCCTAAGACCTCCGTCCGGTAGGTGGGCTTGCAAGCCTGCTTGAAGCTCTGTCATGTGCTTGTAGTTCGCATCTAACCATCGAGCATATTCCACATCAAACATTGCTGCTCCTGCGATACGTGTCCTTTATATTAAAGTCTGGTATCTAATAAAAAATATCTATAATGAAATTTCCGCATCCTTGTTATTACCAGAGCTTATATTTCCACCTGCATTGCCTCTTCCTGTGAAGACACCCTGAATAAAACCCAGCTTGAGTAAAATTGCAACATGGAAGAAATTAACCTGCAGTTGTTATATGTCAAACCTGTGATCTTGCTCTTTGGAGATCCTGTTCTAACTGTGCAAGCTTTATTCTACTGGATTCTAGTTGTTGTACATAGGCCTGTTGAATGAAAGAAGTGGGTAATTCAAGATATATTCTCATAGAGAAAGGGAGGAAAAAGGAGAGAATTATCAGGAAACAAAGACCCACCTTCTTTCTAAGTCTGCTCTTCTTTGCTGCTTCTCTGTTTTGAGCTAAGCGCCTCAAGGTCTGCTGATACAGAATTTGACGACTTATTTCATCCGTATTCAGTCCATCCATATCATATCCTAATAATTTTCTCATTTCTTTTTAATTATATGTAATTAAAAGGCATCATCTTCTCTTCTTAATGAGGATAAACCATGATCTTATAAATTAATTATTCTTAAAAAGTCGGCAGACTGGCAGATGTTGTATGATGGTATCAAAGTAGCAATACATGTGTGAGTCATGCCTACATAATTTATGTGCATGACAATCCACTAAAATAGATAAATATGCATGCATAATACTGTATATATAGATGCATACTTTACAGTGTCAAGAATTGATTAAGAGAAAGTAGTGATGACCTTGGCATCTAGTGGTTTTTCATCTCTCTGTGTACTTGTATAAGCCATTCTCCTCTGAAATATAAAATGCAAGAAATGGTGGTTAAAATGATATGTGATGAGGAAACGAGAGAAAGAAAGAAAGAAAAACAACAAAAGGCAGGGATTAGAAAACAAAGGCTGTATCCGATTGGTGAGTTTTAATACTGAGAGCAACTTGTTTTCTTTTTTTTTTGTTTTTCTCCCCATTCAATCCTCAAACAATGTTTGTACCCACCGCCTTTTCTCTAAAAACTAAATTAAATAATACAGATAGCAACATATAGGAAAAAAGTAGCAATATCAAGTAAATTTGTCATCAGATACAGAAACTGTAAGAACCTGGCTTAAGAACATAGCAAGATGAAACTGGTCTCAACGTGTCAGTGTATGTAGGTATGTCTATAAAATTACAGTTAGGAAAAAATGCCCTTCTATTAACAGTGTAATAACATTATTTTTAAAATAAATTTCAAGAAATCCCCCTTACATTTGGGTGCTTCTCTATTAACTTTCAAGATGTCACCGCCTCCCCTCCCCGGCCATTAGGCGGGCACAACCAACCCACCCACACAAATAAAAAAAAACCACCCCAAAAAAAAGTTCTTAGAAAACCCGCTTCAATTTTAAATGTTTTTCAGAAAACCCCCCTAATTCATTAGTTTGGGAGGTTCTCTAATAAAACTTAAAGGGGTTTGTGACATTTTAAAAGTTAAAGGGGCTTATCACAGAAATGCTTACAATTAAGGGGGCTTCTTGAGAGCCCCTTATGTCGGAAAGAAAGTTAAAAGTAATGTTAGGAGGGTTTTGTGACAAAACATAAGGAGGGTTTCGCGATATTTTCAAAGTTAAGGAGGCTTATCTGAGCGATGCCCAAACTCAATGGTTTTTTTTCCCGTGTGGAGATTTACCCTTATTTTTTAAATATGAAATGCTTAAGGAATGAAAAGATGAAACTTATATGTATAGTGTTATAGATTGTAACGAGACCATCGCTCTATGCGGGAACATCTCGGCCACACATGAGTTGGGGAAATTTCCAAAACACCTTCACTACAGTGGACATGTACGGATCAGAACGCCCCGCACACGGGGTATTCTGATAGGATTCGTACTTGATTGTAACAGGCAAATGTACAGAAGTAACAGGGCTCAAGCTGTCTGAAAAGAAGCTAGAAACAGTGGCTAGAATTTGAAGAGTGCAGAGGTGGTAAAAGTGTGGAGAAAACTGTACTTTTGTGGGGATCTGTGTTGACAAAGTACTGTCCCTAGACAGGTAACATTCTGGTCAAAAGACTAGTAACTGAGTTTTTGACATTTGTGACTAAAATGTGATTTAAGTAAAGTATTTAGTGAGTTTAATTCATAGTATTGATGATAAATCAAAGAAATATCAATTATTTGTGCACTACAAATACTATAGACTGAGTATATCTTAACATTTTCATAACTTAAAGTTAATCTTCAGGTTTTTGTGAAAAAAGTAAATTAAACATCTCAAGAAAAAGCATGCACTGGTTTTAGTAAATTGTATAATGATGTAAAGAAATTTTTATTCTAAGATTACGCAATGCAAAGTAGTTTGAAGTTAGTATATTGATTTGAAAAAAATCTTATTTTGCATCATTAAATAGATAATTTTACCAACATCTAACACAGTAGCAGTTAGAACCTTGTCTTGGGTCCTGGGCTGATGATTTTGTGCTTGCGCTCCTAACCTTGAGACCTCGCTCGCCATTATCTCCTTAGGCTCAAAGCTCTGCTCTGATGGGGCTTTATTGCTCACTGGGGACTCTGATTCCTGCTGGCAAATTGTATTATGAGCTGATCCTGAATCTGTGCTCTCCTCTGCTGACTGTGAACACCCCTATTATTTATTATTACCCCGCAAAAAAAATTAAAAAGTAAAATAAAAACCCCCATGGATTTTTCCTCGGCATTCAAAGCCCAGCTCGACAGACTAGTACCTTGTTAGTCTGCTGAAATCTCATTGGCCATGAGGGGAAAATTTCAAGAGTTGGAGGAGGTCTGCTGGTGAAAAAAGCTGCAAAAATAAACTTCTGCTCAGAAGACCAAATAAGGACTGATACTTTCATCTCTTTATAACAGAGGAAGAAAAAGGAAAGAAAGGACTAAAGTGCCAGTGTTATTTCAAAAGAGCTTATATTCTTTTCTCTTTTTTTTTTTCAAGAGGGCTCATAATGGCATGATTTTAAACCAACTCTGATGAGAGAGGATCACACTGTTCAACTCTCCTTGGCTTTATGTGATCACAAAAGGGCAGAGGCTGCCTTGTGAAGACTATTTCAGACTTTTTCCTCATCTTTTTTGGATGAGAGAGAGAGAGAGAGAGAGAGAGAGAGAGAGAGAGAGAGCATACACTTCCTGTCCTGATCATCAGTACTCCTAATGCCAACAACTCCTTGCATAAGAGCTTCTTCAAGCTCCTCAAAGTAAGTAGCTCCTTCATGGTCACTGATCAAGCAAGTGAGGGAAAAAAAATCCAAAAATTCATTTCATTCGAAAGATGACATGAATAAAAATACATAAGAGATGTAAAAAATGAGCATAAAGAAAGCCACTCATGAATGGATAAGGTTCTAATCAAGGAATTTTGTGGGGGGGAAAGGTGCAATCCTATCAGGGATTATGGCTATCGTCGCATTGGTTGGTTTTAAATAAAAAAAATTAGAATAAAGTTGAAAGTATGATGAAATGGATAAAATTGAATCTAAACGAGACCTATTGAAAACTTATAGAGAATTATTATTGGAAGTTGGAATTGGAAGAATAAACTGATGATAGCACCCATTAAAGACAGAAATTAAGTGCAATATTGTTTACGGAAAAGGTAGAAAAACAGAAGAATTGAGGTTATATATACCATCAGTTTATTACCCAAATAGAACACAAACATGCATGATGCCATACACACTAAGCTTATATACAATATCAGAGCAAGATATGTGTAATTCAATCAAACGTTCAGCGAAAAGCTAACAAATCAATACGAAATATAAGGAAGAAACAGTACAAGAAATTGGCAGCGGGCTGAGCTGAAGGCCCAGAATCTGAAAGCTCAATTTCACCAAGCTTGTGATGATTTGCTGCCATCCAAGAGTTCTCTCCTCTAAGCATTTTTGACTTCAATTTCAGTACCCTTTATTCAAAGGTCCTCTGCATGTTTAACTATCAACACAAATTCTCTTCTGATTCTCCAACAAGTTTTCTCCTCTGCGCCCACAAATTAAAAGACATTAACATAGATAAACCCCCTGAGGAAAATCATCCATCAAAATAGGAAACAAGAAATTAAGAAAATTACCGTAGTAGCTAAGTTTGAGCTTTCTTCACAAGTATGAGCAGGAGAAGCGAGTACTCCACTTTTTATGTGTATATATATATATAAGCTCGCTAGCTGAATAAATACACTTGGATTTTTTCTCTCTCACTAGTTTCTCTCTCCACTTTTGCTTCTTCTGATAGTTTGAGCTCTTGCCACCCTCTGTTCTGTAATAATTTCACCCCTGAAGTTTATCCAAGGTACACACAAGATCTTGTCCTAGTAGACTTTGCCCAAAAGTAGTGAGAGAGAGAGAGAGAGAGATGTAAATAAAATAAAATAAATAAAAGAATCACTGACTCCTACTCCACTCTTTGTAACCGACCGTGCCTTCTTATTGGCTCTTTCTTTTTTAACTCTTCAGAGAGTATAAAAGCACTACTCAACAAAACAAGCATTCATTCAATAGGAGGCACACAAGCCCCCCTCCTCATAATAACAAAAAGGAAAAAAAATAAAACAAAAAGAAGCCAAGAAATGGATTTGTCATAATCCTTTACTTTGCTTTTTTGCTTGGTACTGAAGTTGTGGATTAGATTGAGTCTTGTTTGACAACTCAGGCTCTTAATCCATTTCATAAACTTACATATACAATCATATCATGTTGCGAACGTTCACCATCTCAACCGAAACATGTCAACTTTACATCAGTACTAATTTATTAATTAAGCTTAATTAAGCCCTCATGAAAGTTTATTCCTTTGCTGAAGGGTCAACATCTAACCTTGTCGATCGAGCACCTAAAATCATCATTCCTTCTTTTAAACAGATGTTGTATAAATACTTCATGATTCAGATTCCCTCCGCTGCACCTAGGCATTAAACATACCACTTCCTCAATCATAACCATTCATCTCGATCTTCAGCGAGAAGTAGAAATATACGCTTCGCATGAAAATATTATTAGATTTGTATATTAGGGTTCTACGTTGATCATTTTACTAATTTAGGACTAACCAAATTGCTATCCGGGGTTATCCGCTTATCTGTTTTGTTAGTTGTTGTGTATGTGTCTCTTGTAAATGACAAGGGTCCTCTCATTGGAAGAGATGGATGCTAATTAAATAATTTTTATGCCTGCAACTTTCATAGCTGATATATGCATGGCTTCACCAATTATTCCTTTCGAGTACCAATCATTGGCCTTAAAAAAAAAGGGTTGGCCCATCTATCAAAATGCCTTGGATTTGGATAATTAGGTGATCTGTAGTTTGGGATGATTACCTAATTTCGTTTATTTTATGATTCATGATGCAAAGAACATAACCATGAATGCATGCCTTTAATTTGGAGGACTGATAGTGTATATATAGCAGTTCTCAGATTTAATTTTAATGCAAAGATTATTAATTTAGGGGCTTTAATAATTAAGGTCGACTTATATAGTTAGCAGAGAATATCACTTAGAATTGCACATTTATTTGAATGGGAACATGTTTGGTGCATTGATCTTTGTCAATTCAGAAATTTAACCTTATAAGTTTTTTTCAACCTTCAAAATAAAGAAGGACGTTTCTGTTTTTTTCAGAGCAGGTCTTCCGAGTGTAATTGAATATTAAATGAGGTAATTATACTAGAGTATAATTCTTTTCAAAGTTTGAAATGCATAATACATGCATACAAAAAACTTTTCCTTGAGTCGTTATGATTAATACAAGTAGTTAATTAAATTGGATAAATATACAAAGTTTTGCCTATGGATAAGAAAACAGTTGATGGGTTGCGTCTCTGTTCATGATTGCCTCCTGAGAGTTAATGATGAAAAAAAAAAGATTTTTTTTGCTATTTCTACAGTAGCATGCATGCATCCAAAGAGACAAAAGATAGGTACATGAGAGGAGGTAACCTCTTGATATGTCCCCTCAATAAGTACAGTGTCCCTAAGCCTACTAACATAAAGGCACTGCTAGCTAATTCCCTTGCTGTTTCTTAGCCCCCATGTGATTGTAACTATTTAATCATAATTAGGCTAATCATAGTTGCCTTTATGGATCCTTATTCTAATCCACCGTGATCACCTAATTAATATACTTCAAGCCTCTTAAATAGAAGCTCTGGCAAATATATCAGATAATCCCCCGTGACTTTCAAAATATCAGTAAACCCCACCTTAAGTTTAGATAATATTATTAGAAAAACCCTTTTAACTTTGAAAATTAATTTTTTTAAGAAATCATGTACTTATACTTCCTCCCTTTAAAAGCATGAGTTCGGGAAAAAAATTTCTTCGTCAATATTACCCTTCATTTTTTTAAATATTTTATTTAAATCTTAATCTATTATAATCATAATTATATATTATCTTAATCCCATTTGAATTATTATAGCTCAATAATTAAAAAAAAATATCTTTCCCTAGTCTATATCACCCTTTAGTTTTTTAAATATTTTATTTAAATCTTAATCTATCATAATCATAATTATATCCTATCTTAATCCCATGTGAATTACCTATAACTCAATAATTAAAAAAAAGATTAATAAGTTATATGAGATATTACAACAACAACCAAAAAACCCAAAAAGTTTTAAAAATTGCACAAAATACTCTTAAATATTCAAAATTACACAAAATACCATCGCATATCAAAACTTAAAATAACAAACATGAAATTTAAAAATTAACATTATCCTCTGAAGAATTTAAAATTTATAATTAACACCCTCAACATTTCAAAAATTATTGAAACATCCTCAAAAGTTTAAATTACAAAAAAAACACCCTCAGAACTTGTAAATAACATAGATAAATTTTAGGGATTAGCATCACACTTGAACATATATTCCCCTTTCCCCCATCATGAAAAGCTCTTTTTCATATCAATTAAGCCTCAGAGATGATAGAGAAAGATAATAACATGTAAACACTAATGAGTTTAGACGATAATAAAAGGGTAAAGAAATAATAAGTAGCTAACATACTATGAGGGTGTTTGGGGTGACTTATTTTTTGGTCAAACTAGCTTTTAAGCTAGCCTTTTATTTTTACCTGTTTGGTAAAATACAAAATAAATTAGCTTATAAGTCACATTTTAAAAAGCTGGTATACCTCAACTTTTATAAAACTAACTTATAAGCTCACTTATAAGTTAGCTTTTAAATAAGCTAAGTTTGACCAAACAAATTACTACACTATCTACACAATTTTTATAATATTTTTATCATAAAAACTAAAAGCTAGCATAACTTATAAGCTTAAAAAATAAGTCTTCCCAAACACCCTCTATAATACATGAATTATTGTCAAAAAACTAAAAAGTTTTAAAAATTACAAAAAATATCATAAATAGTTTAAAATTATACAAAACATCATGATTTTCAAAACTTAAAATAACAAGCATAAAATCTGGTAACACCCTCAAAGTTTTAAAAATTGTAGAAACACCCTTAAAAGTTTAAAATTACAAAAATCCACCATGAAATTTGAAAAATATATTTATAGATTAAAATTTAATATCATTGTCTAAATAAAAGTAATTACATATAATTTTACTCATAAGTTGGAGTATCAAAAATACAGAGGTAACATTAATTGATAGAAAACTAAATCACTTAAAATTAATAAAAGCTATAATATAAGCTTAGCATCAATTGATTATATTTTATAAATATTATTCTCTGATGTTAGTAATATCCACAGGGTAAAAATATTCTCTGATGTCAATAATATTCATAGGAAAAAATACAATGAGTTATGTATAGAGAAACTATTAAAAATTTTAGAGATATCCATCAAAATGATCTAATTGTTTTCATTTTAAATGAAAAAGTAAAGGAAATTAACCCAAAATTCATAAACTTACATGAATCATTTAAATTGATATGAATAAGAGACATATCTATCAAAGAAGCGCCAACTTATTTCCCATTGAAGAACATATTAAACAACTTTTTTCCAATTAAAGAAGTATTTTTCATAGAAGATACAAGAAATATTAGTAAGTCTTATAAAATTATATATTTTATTCTTTAAATACTAAAAGAAATATAAACTTATTATATAATTAGATATTGATGATCTTGCAATAGCAACTAACATGAAGCTATTGATCAACTATATTACGAGATATAACAAATCAGACAAGAGGAAAATAATAAACAAAAAGTATCCATATAATACTTACTTAACAAGTCAGACAAAGGTGAAAATCACTATAATGGAGAAAATATATACACATGAAACTTACTTATCATAGCTTAAGAAAAAAATTAAAATCGATTTTTTTTTTTGTTTTTACAATACATTAGCATGGCTCTGCGTGTAACGTTATTTGGGAACATGGCTATGAAAAAAGGATCAATTCTTTACGACATGATCAAAGATAAGCACATAATAGCATTATCAGATTTCATGATCTCTAAATATAAATATAATATTTTTCATTATAAAATTCTTATTAAAGGTCACTAAACATAAAGTTCACCTAATATCCATCTCAAATTTGCTAAGGAGATA
>BQKN01065023.1:174453-188850 GCA_022839385.1 Asparagus kiusianus
AAATTACTTGTAAAGATAGGTGAGAAGAGAAAAGATGAATGAGCCCAGGAAAAGATAATAGCACGAGAAGTCCAAGTCCAGCCTGATGTCACAATCAACATAAATGATGAAGACACCACTCCAGAATTATCCTAGAAAAAGATAAAATATGAAGAAGGCTTGATCTCGACTCAATCAAAAATAAAACAGAAAGAATAAAAAACAATATTTTTCTAATATTTTATAGAATAACCTAATTTTTTGAGTAAAATTAGGAATATTTGGAAGAGATTTTTATGAAAATTTAAATATTTTAATATACTTATTTTGTTGATGCTTTTATCATATAAAATTATACTAGAGTTAGCGTTAATATTTAGTTTATGGTTTTTAATGAAGTCTATTAATGATTAGGAATAAAATACATATTCTCTTTGTGCCATTTTAGCTACTTCTAATCAATCGTCTAGGCTTATTGGCTTTAATTATTCCTCTTGCTATTGTGACGCTATTTTTTCAAGTATTTTTTACTTTTGCAATAGTGTACTTCCTTGGGTAAAGTTTTGTTTCATGTCGAACCAAATAACATGAATATTCAAATTAGCTTCAGTTTCGTGTCAATTCAATTATCAATATAAAACTTAAAATTAGGTGTAGCCTATTCAAACAAACATTAAAAAAGATAAATAATCATAATATTAAAATTTAAAGACATAAGTGAGCAACAACTATCAAATTAAAATCAAAGAACAGATGTTAGTAAAGAAATAAACTAAAAATAAATAATTATGATATTTAATCAGGTGTAATGCATGTACGTAAAAACTAGTCCTTCTAAAAGAGTGAACTTCAATTTTGGTTAGGAAAAATCTCTCACTGTGTAATCTTTTACGCACCCATGTGAAAAGTACGGCTCACGCTGTTTTGTGATATTTTGAAAGTTAAGGGGGTTATTTGATATTCATCCAAGGATCAAAGTCAAGGGGAGTTTTCTGAGATTCGGCCTCACATTAATGTTGCATCGGAGGATAACCACTGTTGGGTCAATGGACGAATCCGTGTCACTGTACAGTAGGCTTTAAAGTAACTTTAATGGGCCTATAAGATGGGCCTCAATTCTGGTCCTCGTGGAGTAATACCCTGCGAAGGCCTGACGTAGGTATTTCTGAAGTTGTAAGATGAAAATAATATTTTATTAGATATTATGGTGAGTTTAGAGATGAAAATGGATGAAAATAATATTTTATTGATTTGCATGTATCCTTTTCCTTTTCTTGATTTTTAGGAAACCAACCTGTCCAACCAAACAACTCCTAAATTGAAAATCCCCGAAATACCCTCCCTTCCCTCTGGTCTGGTTCGGATCGGAAGCGGGTTGGATCTTGTTGAGTCCGTACCAGTCGCTTAAACCCTAAATCCCGTCGATGGTAAGGACTGAAACTCCAAATTTCACACAAAAAAGGTGGAAAAAGAAAAAGGGGCCAAATTTTTGACGAAGCTGAAGTGAGAATGCTACTGCTCGAATCTCGAAGGTGCCCTAATTTGTCCTTTTATCTTTTCTTTTTCAATAATTTATGTCTATTAGCGTTTGAATTCAAGCTGTTTGATGTCGTTAGCTCAAACTTTTGGTTTTCTGACTCATTATCAGCTTCGGGTTTTGTTCGATTGGAATTTATAGGTTAATTGGACATTTAGGTTTTTTTTTTCTTGAATTTTATGGATTGAATTGTGATCTCCTTTGCATTTCAGGTTAACCTGCAGTCGTGGATTAAATTGGGTGCATTGGTCTTTCTTAGTTTGATTGTGATTGTTGATTGATTGGGCATCTTGCAGTTGAACAGTGAGTACCTGGAAATTTAGGGTTTTGAAGCTCTAAATAGTAATTGAAATAGCTATATGGCGATGGCAACACATTTTCCTTCTCTTACGCGATTTGATTGTAGAACTTCAATTCGATCATCAGCAGTTTGTGGAGGAAATGCACTTTCGTCGAGTCACGTTGACAAAAATAGGTCACTTAAGCTTTTTGGTGAATGTAATGGGCACAGAACTAATTCAAGCTATCCTCAGTTTAGATGCTCAACCAACTCTCACATCAACTCGTATAATAGTAAGGACCCTTTCTTGAATGTACACCCTGAAATTTCATTGCTACGAGGAGAGGGCAATAGTACAGTCCTTGAGCCTAGGAAAGGAAATCCAGGGAGCAAAATCATCGAAGACTTTGATGAATCTTCTATTCCAAGTGATTATAATGCTGCCAAGATTAAAGTCGTGGGTGTTGGTGGTGGGGGTTCTAATGCTGTTAATAGAATGATTGAGTGTTCCATGAAGAGCATTGAGTTTTGGATTGTTAATACTGATGTTCAAGCTATGAAGATGTCACCTGTCGATCCTGAGCACCGATTGCAAATCGGTAAGGATCTAACGAGGGGTCTTGGTGCTGGTGGGAGCCCGGATATTGGTATGAATGCTGCCAAGGAAAGTAAAGAGATAATTGAGGAGGCATTATATGGCTCTGATATGGTATTTGTGACGGTAAGCTCATATATGTGCATACATATTTTTGTTTTATAGATTTACGTGCCCATATATGTGTGTAGAGACTGTTAAGTATCATGTTAGTCATAGTCTTTTGCTAGTATTTTATGTTTTGTGCTGTCATACCCATACTAATTGGCAGAACTGGTAATTGAGGTCTTATTTGCTAATCCATGCTCATAAAAATTACACAGGTTACAAAAATGCAGCGTGTAGTGTTATTGTCATATTTATGATTGAACATTATATGCAGGCTGGAATGGGTGGGGGAACTGGAACGGGTGCTGCTCCTGTGATCGCTGAGATAGCAAAATCAATGGGTATACTGACTGTAGGCATTGTAACAACCCCATTCTCATTTGAAGGACGAAAAAGAGCAGTTCAGGCACAAGAAGGGGTTGCAGCCTTAAGAAACAGCGTAGATACTCTTATTGTCATTCCAAATGACAAGTTGTTGACTGCTGTTTCCCCGAATACACCTGTGACTGAAGCATTTAACTTGGCTGATGATATACTACGGCAAGGTGTTCGTGGTATCTCCGATATAATCACGGTATGAAACATTTGAGAAATCTATTATGTATGGTCATGTTGTAGATGTTTGAGGTTTCTAATTATGTCTCTGTAGTGTCAGTTTATTTACACTTCTGAGGTTAATTGACTCCTAAGCATGTCCATAGCTTTATACTTTCCTTGCAAATTCTGTGTGGCTCTTTTTTGTAGTCCTATTGCTTGTAGCTCATTGACAGTCATTTACTGCATGTTTTATGTTCTCTACTTATCATTTAGGGGACACAGTTAATCAACTCCAGTTTAATATTCTGTAATGTATGCAGGCTTTCTCCTTTTCTGTTGACTGATTCTCATAATATTTATAGTAATCTCTCGGGTTCTCAGTCTAGAATTGGAAGAAAGGGAGAGGTGTTATGTCAGCTTTCTGGTGCATGTATCAATTTGGGCAATCTTTTTCTGGAGCTTTCTTGATCCATTTTGACGGGAATGAGACCCACGATGATGTGTTTTATATCTTAGATGATTAATCTTAAATATTCCGATGTATGTTTATCAGTCAATCTTAAGTAGTAGGCCTTGGTGGCAGTTAATATGAAGAATCTAATCTTGTGAAGTATGACAAAAGTCCACATTGTTTTATCACATTAACTTTATTTTGGTTTCATAAGTTATACATTGCTAGAAAATTTGTATGGGATCTCAGCTCATGGTGAAAGTCACTAGCAACCACTGATCAGCTATGGCTTACCACTGTAAAAGGGGAGATAGTATTTGAAGAAAATTGAGATTCATTTTTTCACAAAGTATGAACACAAATATGTTACCCCTCTTATACTGTATATTTGAAAATGAACGGCTTGTGCTTCAAGTATGTCCAACAGCGTCAAAGAGACAATTTAAGTTAACCAGTTTACAGTATGCTGAACCTTTTCCTTGCCAAAGCTGTTTCTGTGTCTCTTTACGCGCATTTATTATGGGCACCTACAGTGGTGATTTCTCTGGCACCATATTTGAAGAACCCTGTCCAACTCGACATTTAATAAAAATATGATCTCTTACGTGATCCACCATTCTTTATGTGGCCCTCCATAGTTATTTGTACCTGTAATAGTGTTCAGCATGCCTTAAGTCCATGAATCTTGAACCAGACCATTGTTTGACTCAATCAATTGGGCCTATATAAAACAGAAGAATGCTTGGAAATCACAGAAAATTTGATTTATGACATTTAACAATTATGAATTAAAAACTTTTTCCTTCAGATCTCCGTTAGTGACACACAAGAATTAGATCTGCTGGGTTTCTTTTGTTTAGTGTTCCTTAATTATCTTAAATTATTTTTTGTGCGTGAGATTACCCATAATCACATATGCTTTACTATTATGCTAAAGTGGAAAAACCTTTAATTCATTTGTTTCCTAGTTGCTTAGAGTATTTTCTATATGATCAGCAGCTTACATTTATTTCAGGTGCCAGGACTGGTTAATGTTGATTTTGCTGATGTGCGAGCCATTATGGCTGATGCAGGTTCATCTTTAATGGGGATTGGAACTGCGACAGGTAATCTGATAACTTCTATTTCTATATTTCTATAATTTCTAGTAATTTATAGTTCTAAACGAGATCGCTGGGAATGATAATTTATCCTAAGTACTCGTAGTTTTTGGCAATATGCAAATATCCCTCCACTTAGCTAAAATTAACACGTGAATTACACCATTTGATTCTTGAAATCAGATAAGGATCTTCATCATTGTCTGATCAAAATTTGTTCATAATTGTGCAAAAATCACACTATCTTGACTGTATCTAGAAAGAGTTTTATGATACACCCCAATGGAGTACATGATATTTAAAGGGTGTTTGAAAGAACTTTTTTGTTTTGTTTTGTTTTTGTTTTTCTTTAAAATTAAAATGAAAAAAAAATTACACATGTGATAATGACAAGCGGGCAACAAGCTGCGCCGCTAATCCTTTCTGAAAAACTAGTTTATAATCTCATAATCCCTCCACTTTTTTGTTTTGTTTTTGTTTTTGTTTTTGTTTTTTTTTTTGGGTCAAGGCAGCTTATAAGCTACCTTTTCCATATTTATGTGTTTGGTGACATCCAATATAAGCTTTAAGCTCTTTTAAAAAAATTGGAGTTCCTAACTTTTGAAAAACTAGTTTATAATCTCATAATCTAGGTTTGACCAAGCAAATGACAAATTTACCCAAACAATTCATATAAATTTTTTATGATGAAAGCCATAAGCCACCAAAGGCCAGATTAGCTTCTAAGCATCAAAATAAGCCATCCCAAACACCCTTTTAGCTATTTCCTGGTTTAAAGATATGTTCTTATTTGAGAGAGCATAGTTTTTGAGGTTTTGTTTCTAATGTCCAGGCATTTTGGCTTTTGCTACAGGTAAGACTAGAGCCCGTGATGCTGCATTAAATGCTATCCAATCACCTTTGCTAGATATTGGTATAGAAAGGGCTACAGGAATTGTATGGAATATCACTGGAGGAAGTGATCTAACTTTGTATGAGGTAGGCTCTCTTCTTCATTCTCTTCAACTTGTTTGCAGGCTGCAATTCTGTGAAGTTAGTTTTTGCTTATAACAGACAGAAAGCACCAAACATTAAGGTTGTAATGTCATTTTTCACATAAAGATTGGTTTCTTCTGGTGTTAGGAATTAGGATGCATAATTGCTATGTGAGAGCATATACTAACTATCAATGCTAATTCCTATAGAAATCGTTATTGCAAATATATCATATTCCTTTTAAAAGTATGAGTTCGGGAAAATCTTTCTATGGTCAATATTAGCCTTAACTTTTTTTTGAATATCATATTGTTATCCTAATCTATTCTAATTATCCTATCTTCTTTGAATTGGTAATTAAATGATTTATCCTATTCATAATGAGACTTAACATGTATTGGATAAATGAGATATATTTGATATAATTCAAATTTTTTACTTATTTCAGTTTGCAGAGAAATCTAAAAAACATATGCTAGCCAGCACCTAAAAGTTTTTTTAGACTTTGTAAAAAAATATCCTCCAAGTTTTTTAAATTGCAAAAACATCCCTATAAATTCAAAATTTTATTAAAACATATTAAAAATTATAAATTTTACTTATTTCAATTCAGTTAGAAATCTAAAAAATATATGCTGGCTAAAAACTGAAAGTTTTTGACTTTGGAGAAAGTGTCTTGTAAGTCTTAAAAAATGCAAAAACACACCAAAAAATTCAAAATATGTAAAAAACACCTTGAAAATTTTAAACCTTTAAACACACTCAAAACCTACAAATAACACAAAACCCCCGGAAATTTATGAAATTTGCAATAAACACTCTAAACTTTTTACAAATTACAAAATAAAACCCTCAAAATTATAAAATTTATAAAAATCCCGATAATTTTCAACCTAAGTACATTAAAATATAGGAGTTACAAATATCCCATATATAATTTATAATTTATAGACAACGCCCTTAAAGTTTTAAAAATTACAAACAAACACTCAAAATTTAAATTTTACACAAAACAACTTAGGAATTTCAAACTTATTAGTAAATTGAAAACATAAGAATTATAAATAGTCTATAAATAATTTACAATATGCAGAAAAGGCCTATAAGTTTAAAAATTTGCAAAAAACCCCTAATATTCATAATTTACAAAAAAATATCATGAGAATTTCTAACCTATAGACACTAAAATAAATATACGAAATTACTAACAACCCTTAGAAAATTAAAAATTTGCAAAAAATATCATTATACTCCCTTTAAAAGTATAGGTTTAGGAAAAACTTTTCATGGTCAATATTACTCATAACTTTTTTGAAAAGAATATAACTAATTAAAAATCTATTAAATTTAAAATTTACAAAAAACAGCATTCAAGTTTAGTATATTGCAAATCACCCCTCCAAGTTTAAAATTTTTCAATGATTTTTTGTAGTTCATTGATTTCAATGTAGTGTTTAATAGTTTTGTGTATTTGTAAATTACAAAGTTTTAGGGTTTTTTATAATTTTTAAAACTTTTGAGGGTGTTTCTTTTGTAGTTTTCTAAATTTTTATTGTGTTTTTAGTGTAATGCATAGATACATCAATTAATGATGATATTGAAGAGTATTCGTTCTTAAGATGTGTTAGGCCATAGTTAAGTGTGCACATCACTATTCCTAGGCAGTATAGTTTATATATGCAAAAATTTTCGGACAATCTATATAGTGATTAAAAGAATTTTGATTTTAATGTACTATTTTTTAAATTATATTTAATGTGAACCCAACATATAATTTGACTGTGGTCATCATATTTTTAATATGATTGATTGATTGACTATATAGGTATATAGACCATAGATTACTTTATTTTTTTACATGAATTAATATTTGGCGCTTAATAATTTAAATTATTATTTTTAAATAATATAAAGAGGAGCTCTAAGAACATTTATTTATTTAGTACAAGATAATACAATCTTAATTCCTATTTTTACTTGAGATTTATTTCATAGTTACGTCTATCAAATTAGTAACTAAAATAATAATTATTTATACTTAAATTAGGATGATTGTAGTTGGTTGCTCACTATGAAATTTTTATGAAGATATATATCTTACTTTCTATAGCTATCTGTCACTGTCATGTATATTTTATAAATTAGTTGTTAATTTGACATATTAAATTACTTTTCCTTCGTAGTTGACTTTTGAATTGTATCACCATTCTATCGTATAAAGGACCTCACTCTAAATGGCTTCAAGGCAATGCTTGAGTTGAACTGAAGTATATATTATTGCTACTATGTGTATATATTTAAAAAAAATCATGTCAACACTTTTTAAACAGAAGAGAATATTCTGAACTCTGATATTATAAAAATTAAATATAGCCAATTGAGTGAGTAGCAAAAGAGAACTTACATTAGAAAAACGTGATTAATAAGATAAAGATAAAAGGTAATGACATTGCCAACAGTATTACCAATAGCAAACTATAATGTAAAATTACTATTTTGTGAAGCCCAACTACTGGCTATAAACATTGAGGTTTTCATACACACACACACACTTTATAATTTATTAAAAAAGGTCATACAATCTTATATAATAAAATCGATTTAATACTGAATAGTGATATTATTGTAAATGAGCAATTACAAAGATGTTAGGGACTAATATGTATGTATTTAAGATTTTAGGACGAATATCTTAATAACTTAATTATATAAGCATGCCCACTTTGTCACCTATTATGTTCACTTTTCTCCTTGCTCAGTCTCCACCAATTTCGTTGTCACGTTTGGAGAGAAATAGAATTTATGTCGGTGAGGTCTTCTCTCCCTTTATCCCTCGATCTCATATTTTTTTAAATTAGTTTCTTTAATTCTTTTTTAATTATTTCTTGGATCTATTTCATGCTTCATTCTGTGAAGTGCCTTGTTAAGATTCAATTTAAATATACTTTTATTTTAATTATTATTATTCTCTATTTATGGGTCAACTAATCACCAGAATGTTTACGTCTTTTCGCCCATTTCATATTTTGAATTAACAGTATATTTTAGGAGAATTTTTAAAAAGATCACTTTTTAAAAATATTAACAAAATCGACTATTTTACACAAGGTTTTAAATGTCGGCCGACATGTCCGACATGTCGGTTTGAGGGCTTGAGCGACACGACATGGGTGTTTTTAACTCGTACATCGGTTTTCAGTGCCAAATCGGAACTATCGGGGCCATATCGGGCATATCGATCGATTTTTCGGTCTTAAAAAATCGACCGATATGACCCTTTTTTAGATTTGTTTTTTGTTATCGGGTTTGGGTTCAGTGATAAAAACCCAAACCCGTTTGACCCGTTCTCATGTTTAAGGGTTTCTTATAAACCCGATAGAAAGAAAAGAGAAAAATTAGGACTACAGCAGACTTGGGAACCGATCACTCATTTTGTTAACAACGACGCCCTTTCCCCACCTCCATCTCGGACCCCTTCGTCCATCTCCCGTTGCGTCCCAAAATCTAAACACCAACCGAACCCGAGGACTACAGGGTATCCCATCATCGGGATAAAGGAAAGAGGGTGGTTGGTGACTCATATGAAGGACCCCGAGCAGACGAAGAAGAAGAAGAGTCCCGGCACTGCCTCCCTGCGACGTCCTGTTGCCGGCACTACCTCTCTGTGACGTCCCGTTGTCGGCACTGCCTCTCTGCGACGTCGAAATCCACTCATCGTCGGCGCTGCCTCTAGAATTTATAAAATATGTTTATATTGAATTTAGGAATGCTTAGATTACATTTAGGACATGATATTATACATATGCGCATCACCCGATATGGCAATCCGATATTTAGTCCATGTTCCCCGATATATCCCCGACTTCCGCTATCCGATATGGATTTCAGTCGTCTGACATGAACCCTCAATCCGACATTTAAAACCTTGATTTTAAATAATAATTAACAAAGTTAACCTTTTTTTGTCACATCATCAAGACTGACAAAAAAGAAAAAGATCACTTTTTAAAAATATTAGCAAAATCAACTATTTTACATAATAATTAACAAAATTGATCTTTTTTTCTACATCATCAAGACTGGCAAAAAAGAGATCGATTTTGTAAAAAATTATCTTTAAAATACACGGGACTAATAGTGCCGTGTAATTAGCGAACATTAATTACAAAAGTAATTAAAGTCAGAAAATATGCGGGACTATCACTCTTGGCTGTAATTAGCGAACATTAATTACAAAAGTAATTAAAGTCAGAAAATATACGGGACTACCACTCTTGCCTATTTTGTAGTCAGAACTAGAAAATACACAAGACTATTGTATACGTCCTATATACAATACAATTACCCCAGACAAGTGAGTTATAATAGCATTTTTTATTCACATCTTTTGTGACAAGATATGATAGACCTTGCATCAAAGAAAAAAGAAATTTTTATATTTAGAGCACATGATAAAATATATCATAATCTCCCTACTCTAATTTCGTAAGAAAATAATCCTTCATACTTTCAGTTTTATTTCTATGGTACGGAGAATGAGCTATAAAATTGAATAAGAATATTAGATAATGTAAATATGAGTGAAACTATAACTATAAGTTAATGTAAATATGAGTCAAACTAAAAGTTTAATGGACATATTGCAAGTAAATTTATATGCAAATTTTTTTTACGAATTGAATGATCACTCATCTTTTGAAGACTTAAAGATACTAATAAACGGGGATGTTGTGCTGATCAATGCGTTTATAACTCACAAATAGTAGATCACGTGGCGACAGTCTGGGTTGAAGGAAACAATGATAATATTTCATTTGAAATAAAGATTATTGAGTTAATGATCAATCCCGCAAAAAAAATTAATTTTCTTTTTTATTTTTATTCTATTTTTATCAATTTAAATAATCATGATATTCAACCACATGCATTGCACGTGCGTCTCAACTAGTGCAATAAAAAGTGTAACTAGATTGAGACCCATATCCTTCTGAGGATGACTATTAAGCGAAGATAATAGTTCATAACTAAAAGCCTAAACATGGAGGAAATCTTATTAGTACATGTTTTGGAAGGATAGGACTATCACTCACCAAAACATTTATAAGAAGAGGAAATCTTGACTTAATCTACGCATTATTCAAGTTCTTCTTTGTTTTGGGATTTTCTGAGGATGATATAATAGTTCATAACTAAAAGACTAAACATGGAGAAAATCTCATTGGTACATGTTTTGGAAGGATAGGACTATCACTCACCAAAACAGTTATAAGAGGAGGAAATTTTGAGTTTATCTATGCATAATTTGATTTCTTATCGAGTGAAGATTTGTAATGCAAAATAGAATTAAAGAAAAATGCTTCCATGTCATAAAGAAACAATTTCTTAAGGTTATGCTGGTTTGTTGTTTTATGTGCTTGTATTTCATTAATCAAGTTCAAATTGAAGTCACTCTAGTGATTCATTTATATAGAACTTGTTTTCAAATTGGCCTTAACTTGCTTTTGGACCTGCAGGTAAATGCTGCAGCGGAAGTGATTTACGATCTTGTTGATCCGAGTGCAAATTTAATATTTGGAGCAGTCATAGACCAGTCACTAAGTGGCCAAGTAAGCTGATTGAAACTTATCCTTAAATGAAGGTTAAATGATTGAAACTCACTAGTTTCAAAGTTCTTACTGCTCATCCTTCAAACATCATAAACTTGAAACTTTTGGCCTTTCATCTAAAACTGTCTCCACCAATAACATTGTTCATGCAAATGCAGAACTGGTTCAACCCCTCCTAAATGTTATATAACTTTTGAAAAAATTGTTCATTGTCTGATGAGACTACAACTTTGGTTGACTCACTTTTATTCCCCTACTTTTTTCATGATTTTTCATATGCAGGTGAGCATAACTTTGATTGCTACTGGTTTCAAGCGCCAGGAAGAAACAGAAGGCCGATCTTTGCAGGTAGCTCGTTGATTAAATTGCAAGAGTAATATATTTGCCTTTGGTTTTAATTTCTCATTTATGATATATTGGTCTTATGTGGGAAAATGAAGGGAGTACAGCCTAGTCATGGAGATAAGCTCGGCATCAGCAGGAACACACCCTCATCCTTCACTGAAGGAAGTGCAGTGGAGATCCCTGAGTTTTTAAGAAGGAAAGGGCAATCACGTTTCCCAAGAGCTTGAAAGATTTGAATCTTCAGAGTTTGTCCTCAGTCGATGCTCCTCAGTCATCTGATTAACTTCCCAGTATGTAACTAATGCCTTGTATTTCTTAGCATGCACGCCCCTTAAAGAGATAATATTCTGGTCTTTGAAAAAAATGCGTTGCTGGTTTTAATCTCAATAAAGAGAGAGTTACAAGGCCAGTATGGTTTGCTGTTTGGAGGTTTCCATTTTGTTTCTTCGGAGCAGTTTGGTGTGTTTGCATACTCTCTGTCTGTTCTCCGTTCCTAATTTTTCTGTCTCCCTTTGTTGTTTTTGTATGCATCTTCCTCACGTTTGTATGGTGTATTATTCTGACAAATTTAATACAACTGCCTTTCTTTCTCTTTGCATTTCTTTCCTCCGAGTTCTTGATGAAACTTTGAAGGGTTTTGTAAACAAATTGAGAAAAGAAATTCTCAAATGGAAGAGAGCACGTTGGTTATTGGTGCGTACGAACAAACTCCAATAATTCCAAAGGCGTGTTGTGGAGGCGATGCATGGCTATGGATGGTTGAAATCATCCAACCTAAGGAGTCAACATGATGCTTTAAATGCTGGAGTAAGCACCACATGTGAGTGATCCACCGAGTCTTGTGTGAGAGAGAGGATATTCTTATGAATCGTACTCAATATTTGACAATGAATACAATTCATATCTAGTTTAGGAGTAATGGTTATGAGAACTAACTCGTTTTGGTTAAATGAACAGCCACAAGATATGAGTATAATGGTGATCAGGTTCGCATTACTTTTCACATCATATTAAGTCGATCCCAATTGTTCGATCTCTGCATGCTTCATTCTGTGAATGAGATGATAGTCTGCAGCCAGTATCCTCCTATTTCTAAACGTGTGGACAAATGGAGGCCGCGTCCTGGCAGTGACTAAGGGGCTGTTTGGTTATTGTTGGTAAAGTTGTGTATTTATGACACAACTTGTAAAGTTGTTGTTCACCTCATCAATTTTACTTTTATACTTTTCTTTGTTTGTTTTTGATTCCATTGGAATCATAAATTGCTTGTTTGGTTTGTAAAGGTAACTTTAATTGTTTGTTTGGAAAGTGTAAAAAGTGGTCCCTACTCAAATGATCATATTGGTTGAAATTATTTTTTAATTATTTTTTCCTGACTTCAATGTCAACTTTCTCCTAAAATCATGTCTTTTTTTATGAAATAACTTTACAAGTCACATCAGCATATGAAATCACTTTACACTATTTTCACAACTACAAACAAACAATTAAAAGTGATGAAAGCTAACATTGGAACCCACTTTTTTACACTTTTCATCATTTTACATGGTAAAAACATACAACCAAACAACCCCTAAGTTTGTTTCCGGTATCAAGAATATTTATTTCGAACAATTTTTTAAAACAGTCCCATTTTATTTTTTTATTTTTAAAATTGACCGATTTTTTTATTTACCAAAACCGACCCGTTTTTTGCCACGTCAGCCTAATCACCATCCTAAATAGTCGGGGTTGCCAACTCTGACTATTTAGGAGTGCGTTAAACCCTAATTAGAAGCCTTAAACCCTAAAATTTTATGTCCTAAATAGTCGGGGTTGGCAACCCCGATTATTTAGGACAGTGATTAGGCTGACGTGGCAAAACACGGGTCGGTTTTGATAAATAAAAAAAATCGGTCGATTTTAAAAATAAAAAAAATGAAATGGAGCTGTTTTGAAAAATTGTTCTATTTATTTCTCATTTTCTAGCTACACACGTATTGGACTTATCTTGGACGTACTTTAATTGAGTATTGAGCAACCTTAAGTAATAAAATATGATACCCATTTTTCTCATTTCGGACAAAAAGAGTCCGCATCGCTGGCAGTGACTAAGTTTGTTTCCGGTATCAAGAATATTTATTTCTCATTTTCTAGCTACGTACTTATTGGACTGATCTTGGACGTACTTTAATTGAGTATTGAGCATCCTTAAGTAATAAAGTATGATACCCATTTTTCTCATTTTCTGAATATGTAGTTAATGATTAATTGTTATAAGGGTAATTTTTTTCCCAAAAATTGATTGTTTGAGGGGTAGTTTTGCGAATAACGAGATTTGAAGGACATTTACACAAATACCCAGGATGTAAGGGGTATATACGTAAATAACCCTATAATAAAATACTACTTAATTGTCAACCTATGTGATTCACTCACCCTTTGTGCATCTCAGGTATATGCTTTTATAGCATTACTAGTTTTTATGCACGTGTATTGTACGTGGTTTAATATCAAAATAATTTATTTTCTATTTTATTACTATAAATAAGTCAGATTCATTTTAATTATTAGATTTGCTATAATTTTTATTTAAACATTATAAAAAATTGATGTAATGGATTTTTGTGTTAAACTGAGATCAATGTACTTAACTAGGATATCATAATTGATTTCCGCAGAAAAAGATATCAGCTAGAATAGTAAAAGAAAATAAATTAAATTGATACTACATATCATATTCTAAACTCTACTAATCCTAAGCTATAGTATGGAGTCAATGATGAATAACAATATCATTATGAACTATAGTTCTAGCAATAAAAAAATAACATTTCTTATTACATTGAAAATAAAATTACACTGCACTTTTCAACATTATAAGCTCATGTTTTATAATAAAAAA
>BQKN01065023.1:208850-226203 GCA_022839385.1 Asparagus kiusianus
TCACACCCAAACCCAAACTCCATCTCTCCCAAACCCTATTTCCACACACAAACCCAATCTCCATCTCTCCCAAACCAATCTCCATCTCTCCCAAACCCAATCTCTCTCTCCCAAACCCAACTCACCCCCTCTTCCCTCAAATCTGACGCCGAGCTTGATCTCCGACGCCAACGAAATCCGATTTCGACAAGGTAACAATTTTAATTTTTTTTTCATAAATTTCTCCAATTTCGTTTAGTTAATATGTATATTTAGAGGTATATCTAGAGGAAATAATGAATTATGATCATCAATTTGTAAAATATCTAATTTGTATACGTCAACTTTTAATTCTTCAGTTAAAATGGCGAATGGAATTCCGATTATTTGCTTATTCAATGGGAAATTGAGTGTTGGAATGAATAATTTGCCTATATATGATGGAGGCTCTAGGAAAATGTTCATGTTGTCTAGAAATTGCAATTTCGATGGAATGATGGAGCAAATATACAGAGTTACCAGAATTAATCATGCCGAAAATGCCATTAAGGTCTTTTGTAATTGTCCAATAAATGAAAAAAGAACAATTGCGGTAGAGATCACCACTGATGAAGAATTGAATGACATGATACAACTTGCGGATAAACAAATCGCAATTGAGTTGTTCATTGAAAATATTCCAAAGTCTGGGGTTGTCGAAGTTCCGTATGCTCACGGAGAGTTCTCTCGCATGCTTGAAAGTCAAATCCCATTATCTCAAAGTGCCTTGCACTTAAAAAATGACGCAGGTGCAACGTCAAGTTACATGTTTCACAACGTGTATGATGATATTTCAGTTGATTTACCGGTTGGTGGTTCTATAGAAGATGACGAATATGTAGATGCTGATGATGATAGTGAAGATGTTGAGTCTGAAGAGGAACGTCTTGATAGTATGCAGTTCGCAACTAGAGAGAACAATGATGATGCGAGTTGGATGAATGCATATTGCGTGAACAACGATTATGTAGAGTCTGAAGAACCGTTACCCGAAGAGTTTGAAAATGATGAGTGGGTAAATAACTCACAAGCTGAGTTGGTTGAGTCTGGTCCTAATTTCGATCGACCTGAGGATATCACTTTCAAAAAAGGAGATCTATTTGAGAATAAGGAAAGCTTAATTTTCGCTATACGTGAATGGGCAATTAGGAACCGGGTCAAATTCAAGCCGGTGAAATCCAACTCAACTAGCTATCATGTAAAGTGTTACTTCAATGAGAAATGTCAAGCCGCTTATACAAGTGCTGCAGACGATAGAAATTTAAAATGCCCATGGAAGCTTAATGCAGCTGTTAGGAAAAAATCCAACGGACAATTTGTGATCTCAAATTATTGCGGACTTCATACATGTTGCAATCCGACTGTCGCTAATGATCATATGACAGCGACTTCCGCTTATATAATGAAGCTAATTATGCCCGAAGTTAGGCGGGAACTTGATCTTACTCCAGGACAGATATTTTCTATTTACATTGTTAATTTTATTTTTATGGCCTTATACATTTGGTAGAAACTAATAAGGTAATCTTGACATGTTCAGGTATATACGCGATGCTCCCCGGGCCGGTTTCTGATGAAGTCCTCTATGATCAGCCACGCCATCGTTCAGAGAGTATATCATTTACAGAGGTACTATGGCTCTATGTTTTGATTGATTTAGTTTAGACTCACATTATTTATTATTGTGATATTCTAATATTTGTTTTTATTTTTGTGTAGAGAGGGCAAGAGCTGGTTATGATTGATCATAGCCTTGGGCATATGCGTTGGCCGCTTGATGATCCTCGCATCATTGCCCTTGTATCCCAAGCCGGTTTTCTGATTTGCTCACAATTGCGATGGATGAAACTCGACTGGGCACTGCTTAATGCGTTAATGGATAGATGGAGGCCCGAGACTAACACTTTTCATCTACGTGTTGGGGAGGCAACTATTACTCTTCAGGATGTAGCAGTGATCCTAGGACTCCGCATTGATGGTCCTTGTGTCACAGGGACAGATAGGCATGTTTGGCGGCATGTATGTGATAATTTGCTAGGACTATCACCGGAGTCCTTGCCTGGAGGGTATATTAGATTGAAATGGCTAAAAGAGAATTTTGCTAACCCATTGCCACACAATGCATCAGAAGTCATGATCCAACAACATGCTAGAGCATATATTTTGCACATGATCGGGACGCTTCTTTTTCCCGATTCAAGTAAATATAAAGTGCATTTGAGGTAAGACAGGTCATAAATTGTTATTACTTTTGTATTTTGATAAGAAGATTTTTTTCCTCACTATTTTTAGAAAATCTGACTAACTTCCACATTTTTCAATAGGTGGTTACCACTTCTCGAAGACTTTGACGTGTGTGGGACATTATCCTGGGGTAGTGCTGTTTTAGCATATCTATATCGAGAAATGTCAAAGGTTGCTTTAATACAAAATAAAGAGCTCAAAGGTTGTTTGACATTGTTACAAGTTTGGGCATGGGAGAGACTGGTTTTGAAACCGCGATTATGCGAGATCCGAGAGTTGGATGGACAGATTCCACTAGGCTACAGGTAAAATTCCTCGAATTTAATATCGTTTGATATTTTATTTTTCATTTAAACTTTTGAACAAAAATCTATCGTATATAAAATTTACAGATGGAATGTCACTAAAGCCTATAATGAGGTCCCGGCTAGACAGTTAGACTTTTACAGGGGGGAGCTCGACCGTATGAAAATTTTTCAGGTATGAATTTGAATTGCAATCGTTTAAAGCTATCGATATATTTCAAACAACAGTTAATATATGGATTATTTTGCAGTTCGAGTGGCAGCCATACGCACCTTACCTACATCGTCTACCGCTGATTTGTATGGAGGGACACGGCATATGGCGGTCCAGAGTTCCTCTCATTTGTTTCGAAATTGTGGAGATGCACGTACCCGATCGCGTGTTTAGACAGTTTGGACTCACACAACACGCTCCACAATTGGTCGAAAAAATAGAGAGAAAGGCGGCTAAAGGTGGACATCAGATTAACTGGCAGCGCACGCATCAATCATACATAGCTCGGTGGAATGATCGGCATCAACTTATTGTCGATCCGCTTTATCCTCCGATGCAGGAAGTCGATTACATAAGATGGTATTGGGAGGTTACCCGACGTTGGATAATCACCCAAACTGCGCCTCCAGTCGACGAAATCGAGATTCGCAACCAACAATCTCGATATGTACCAAGAGGGTTAGATGAGAGACGATGGGTAAGTAAATTGCTTTAGATTATAATAGATTTTTCAATCTTTATGTTAGCTTTTGGTTTCTTATATGAAGCAATATTTTTATGTAATTGTAGATAGACGCATTGGACGATGTAGTGGGGATTGCAAATGAGGGTATAACTACCGCCATTGGAGATTCTGTGGACGTATCGATATTACAGCGGATAGTGACGAGAGTTCGTAGAGCTTTTCATCAAACTCAAGAGGATCGACATGAAGGTCGTGAGCGGGTGGATCTTGAAGATACTACATATGTGCGCCACCGTAGACGTGATATATCTCCCACGCACGACGATGAAGCTGGCCCGTCACAACGAGCTGGTCCGTCACAACGAGCTGGTCCGTCACAGCCCCACACACAACCGGAGAGCGAGCATATACAAGCTCAAGAAGAAGGGGGCCGCCGACGATCTCAGCGGGTGCGAAGGCCGAGACAACGGGGGAGGGGTGGATTTTTCCTTTGTTAGTTTTTCCATGTAGATTATTGTCGTATGGATTTATTGATGCATTTGGATTTATTCTACTTAAGCTACATATTATCGTATGGTTAGACTTAATGCAGTTGGAATTATTTTGTGCTAATGTGAATTTTGGTTGACTTTTGGATGTGATGTTGTGATGATGTATTGTTTTGTGATAATGTGTAATTTTTAGAGGGTTGTATGCTCAGCTAGAGGGTCATGCATGTTTTGTGCATGTTTTGCCTCTGCAAATTATACGGGACTAATAGTCCCGTATATTTGATTAAGAACCATCCTCTGCCCTGCAAAATATACGGGACTAGTAATCCCGTATTTTTGCTGGGCAGATCAAAATTGCTCTGCAAAATATACGGGACTAATAGTCCCGTATATTTGATTGCCGAGGCCAAATGTCTCTGTAAAATGTACGGGACTATTAGTCCCGTACATTTTGGTGAGCCACGAGAAACTGACAGAAAACATACGGGACTAATAGTCCCGTATGTTTTCTAATCTCTAATTAGTGCACTGAAAACATACGGGACTAGTAGTCCCGTATGTTTTCAGGCCGGGTTTTTGAAAATCGACCTCTTTTTGGCCTGTTGGCCAAAAAGAGGTCGATTTTGCTAAATATTTAGCAAAACGGTCGATTTTGCTAAATATTTAGCAAAAGAGGTCTATTTTCAGAATTTTTCCTTCTGTTTTGTTCGTCTTTCTTGTGATTGTAGAATGGCATGAGCTCTTGAGGTTTTCCATCCCTTTTCAATTTTTTATTGCGGTAAATATGCAGCATTTAGACCATGGGTCACTAACCAGGCCTATGAGCCATGTTTTCCATCATCAAGGATGCATTCTTTGTTTCTCTAAAAGAGAAGGATATTCTTTCATGATCTTAAATTTATCTTGTTTTGTAATTTCTCCAATCGCGTGAAGGTTTTGAGAAAAAAGTTTTCAGATGTAAGCTGCGTAAACCTTCTTGATTTTTTTTTGTTTGACTAGGGAACTTCCTCACGATTCTTCGAGCCATGGATATCAAGTCCCATGGCACGGCTAAGGGACACCGTCAACGCACAGCCTTGGGGCGTCAGGTATATGAGGAAAATAAATTCCTGTAAGTGCACCTCTTAAGAGTCGAAACTGAAACCTTGGCAAACTACACATAGGCAGCTTACTGACTCAGTAATCCCTCTTTAAACCCTCTTGATGCTTACTACAAATGGCAGCCTGCATGACAGTTCTGCTCAAAGCTGGTTTAAGGTTTATATCAGTAAATCTCTTCAAACGCAGACCAAACAAAACATTTATAAAACAAATATGAAATTCGCTTGTCCAACCACTTCTTGGTGGTCGATTAACAAGCAGCCTAAAAATCATGCTACAGACAATTCAAGATTAATATGATCATGCAATTTAACAGTTCTGTTGTGCGAACTATGGTTTTTTGCTTTTTATTACAGGTGTTAAGAATCCCAGTTCTCATTTGCGAAAAAATGTCGAAAATGATAGCTACCTTAAGAATAACATTAGAACTTAAAGAAATTATTACAACAATAGCGCGTACAAAAGTGAAACATTTCTACAACAACCCGAGCCATGTGCCAAAAACTGACTGCAGTGTCTTTGTCAATGTCTGGAAGTGCCCTGGCAGCCAGCAGCTGTCTGTTGATAAAATTATGGTGATATTAACAGAAATTGTACAAATGGAGAGTGAAGCCCTGCTGCTTTCTGATTTACGACTTCAGTAACCAGCTCACTTCCTGGTTAGGGTATCACGGGGCAGCAGCAGCAAAGATAGTTTGATGATACGAAGGATGAAACAGTGTTGTCATCAATCCGATCTCTCAAGTTCTCTGAATCTCCGATCCCATTCTCTAGCCTCAAAATCTTGGTCTGAAACATCTTTTTCTGTACTGTAGAATATCCTCTCTGAACCAATAACAGTTCGACGTGCCATCTCTCTAGCGCTGGAAAGCTGATAAACAAAGTGCAAAGGTTACAAGAGAATTATCTTTACTCTAAAATTATATAGGCCATTTTAGACTGGAAACTATGCAATTATGCACACATAATCAAAATTCTACCAAAATGTGCCAAATGTGAAGATGAACCAATCACTTCCAGAGTATTGCGGTTGTAGAACCACAGTTCATTGTGTTTGGTTATGAGCAATATAAAAGCAGGTAGCATGTTCAACTCGATGGATACTATCCATAATTTAACTCTACTTACTGTATTTCGGCACTCATACCAACCATGTAATCGGTGGCTTTTATCCACTTGAATACTTCTTTAAGTCGTAAGCTCTTCCTCTATCTGTTATATATGTACTTCTCCGAGTCCCATATTACTTTACTTACTCTTTAAATAAATTTGAGCCAAGGCTCTTATCCTTCTAAAAAAAAGAAAAAGAAAAAGAAAAAGTAGAATGTAAACATCTTCCTAACCAAAATCCCTAAAATTACCTTCCTTCTGAGAGATGAATCAGGCAATTCAAGGGCTCGAGCTTGTTGTTTTCTACCCAGATTGCGTTTTTCAATATCTGCATTCCTTTTACGCAAGAGGAACCATCGGAGCAAGGGTATTGCAAAGAACGAAGCAGCATAGACCTGAGAATAAAGGTTGTCTTGATGATATGAATAGAACTAAAAAGATGCCAAGTATACAAGAATTGTAAGGTACTTATTTTATAAAGAATGTACTAATATTGGTTACAGCCACAACAAATCTAATTATTCCTAGGATTTTGTACAGTCAGCATGCATTTCTGAAATGAGTTACACTTGCATAAGAGTGAAATTTGATTTATAGATTCATAACCACTGTTTGTGCATGTGTTTGGTTTGTTTGTTTTCCCCCTCCTCTTTCTGGTGGTGTTGGTGGTGGGGTGTTCCAAAATGTTGTAAACATGAGAAGAATGATAAGAATGGTATGGAAGATTTAAAGAGGTTGTTTACAAGATTTAAAGAGGTTGTTTACAAAATTTTGGAGCAAAATGTGATTCACTTTTGATATGAAATAACAAGACATTCATTTCTTGTGCAGAACAAGATGCAAGGATTTATTACGAGATGAAAAGGGTGCTATAGAAAACTAATGAATTCTCATTTCATGAATCAATAAGGATGAAGCCCTTTTGAGATGCATGCTGCTGAGGGCAGTCAAATTTCTGTGCACAGTAATTTGTCAACGAGTATTCAAAAATAAAGTAACTAAGACAATCAGAACACCAATGATACAGTTAGTATTAGAAATATTTTGGAATATGACAGTGGTAGGAGATTACATTGATTTAATATGGCGACTAAACCTACCTGGAGTAGAGGAAATATGTCAGCAACAAAAGAAATAAAGCCAGTGGGTGCTATTGCAGTGTTCCTTCAATTTAAAACACCAAGAGTAATTACTAGATATAAAAGAAAGACAGAATAATAAGTAATAGTAGGACAACAAATTCAGTACTTTAACATGCTGCCCAGAACAACAACTCCAAAAAGATTGAGTGCTCCCAGTCCTATAACCATTCCTTTCTGCGATGATCCAGCTTTACTGCAAAACACAAGTTTTATGAGATGAAATAGAACACTTAAGGTAATCCACTTACAAATTTAAAAGAAATCTCTAAGAATTATAGCGGCTAATCACAGCATAAAGGTTGCAGAATAATTTCGTGGAATGATGGTCAATACTAAAATGGAATGATGGCGAATACTAAAATTAACCTGAAGGAACATTTAAAGATTTCTACTAAAGCAAAGATGGTACATACAAATACTAACCTGAAGGACCATTTCTTCTCCTCAAGATACTTCCCAACTCCATCAACCCACTCAGCCCACTTTTTCCCTACATATTCCTTTCGCCCAACCCTTTGGGATGAAGCAGTACGCTGCAAGGATGGAAAGCAATATAGGATGTTTCCCTACAATAGAATAAGTATACTGTAAGAGAAGTGTACATCCTAGTCAACAAAGATAGTTCTATGCTAGTAATAATAGTCCTCTTTTCATGTCTATCAAACAGGTAAGACAAAATATTGGAGCTAGTGATGGAAGAGATAATGTAGAAGCGTATCACTTTCATGTGAGTCCACATTCATGCTTACTGGTTTCATGCCCTTTTATACTTTAAATATTGGCAAGAATATTCACAAACCTCATCATCCACTTCTGGATGCCCATCGAAGCGTAATAATACAGGTAAGACGTATGAATCAACATCCTGCTCCTGTACAGAGGAAGGAATAAGTTAATATTAAAAACCAGTACCATGAAAAGAAATTCAGCTGAAATGTTATGAGGTACATACATAGAAGTATTTAGACATAAATTCTCAGTAGAAAAGATATAACAACCGTTCATGTTTATGATACGGTAACTAGGAGAAACAGTTTGCACACCTTTTTGTCTTCTATAGGCATAACATCCAGATATGGAGCAAGCTCCTCAGCAGTGACAACGCCACCTTTTGAGGCAATATATTGTCCAATCTGCCAGAACAGGCTTAAAAGCTTAATGCAAGAAAAGAAAAGATTATAGATTTCTTTGGTTATAAATGTTGGCACACAAAGATGCTGACCAAAAATAGAATATTTTGTTCAAAAATCAAGGCTAGGGTCCTAGTTAGTAGTAAGCTAAGTTGCATGAGTACGGGTATGGGACACGGCAAATTTGTAAAAGGTAGGATATGGGGACACGGCTATAAATATGTATGTTACATATATTTATATAATTATATGTATTAAAATTAACAATTTACATAAAATGAATATTGTTTTTCATTTATATAAGATCAATATATTAAAAATAGATGTGAAGTATGGAATATGCATCCAAGAAGTGTACAATGAGTGTTCTAAATTAAAACATGTATATAATTGAGTATATGCTCGAACAAATGTATGCATATATTCAAGAAGTACCAAAGAAGTTTGGGTAGGGGTAGGGGTATGGGTAGGGTATGGGTACGGCTTCCAAATAGAAGTACCCAGGCAATAGGTAGTAAGGAATACTTTGTTCAAGTCAAGCCTACAACATTTGTTATTACAATGAAATAATTTCAACATAATGCACTACAGTGGGCACTATAAAGGCAAAAATCAACAGACTCATAACAAGTCCGGTGATATTATAACAAGACAAAGCATGAAAATTTCTGAATTTTTATCCAACTCTCTTCACAGTTCCACGCCGTGGCGGACGTATATGGGGGCCAAGGGGTCCTTGGCCTCACCTTGGAAATTTTAAAGAAACAAGGAGTATAGATTAGTTGAAATTTATTAAATTAAAAGGTTAAGATTTAAAGCCCTCAAAAGTCAAAACTTTGTCAAACAAAATCATTCCTGTTGGGTTTCTTTTGACAAAATTTTGAGGGCTTTAAAATCATTAATTTAATAAATAATAACTAACCTATATCCCTTACTTAAAATTTTAGATATGCATATATTTTATCATGCTATAGTCATAAAATGATTTCTTAGAGGAAACTGAGTATCTTCGACCACCGGAAGTGAGGGCGACTCAATCAAGGAACAATATCGTAAATTAATCTACGTATCTTGTACTATCGGGGTTGAGGGTGAACACGACCAACACCATCAATTGTGATGGTCATGAAATAGTTTCAAGAAATGAAGGAAAGAAGAATGCTACTAAAAGACTATAGTGTAACTGGAAATATGATTTTAAAAGTCTTGTTATGTAATAAAGCTTAAATGCTAATCAAGTGTGAAAAAAATTTACATAATCACGTTTAGTTATTTTTTGGACCCTCCTACCGAAATTCATCACTATGCCACTGCCCCCGCGCCGGAGATAAAATAGCTATCGATCATGGGGGGTTGATCAATGCTCATTAGAATACTGGGCAGATCTTGCTCAAGATCTGTGTTTTTTAGTGTCATTTGGAACATTGCAATGTTGCTTCCGTAGGGATTAATTTGCAAGATAGTTGCAACTCTTTGAAGAGTTTTTAACAGTGATCTTTGTGGGCCCCCCCCCCCCCCCCCCTCCTATTTTGCAAAATGGACCAACTGGGATACAAATGGAGGAGGTGGTAAGCTAAGTTTGTTTCTATAACTTTAGTTCCCTTTATTGCAATATGTAGTTATTAGCTCCATTTATTGTGAACGAGTGTATTCATGGATGAATTATTTGCTGCTCTCATCCATGACATTTAGTGTGCGCACCAAATGATACCAACAATTGGATCACTGGGTCCTAGTAATTGTGCAATGATTCAAAGTTGGTATTCTTTGGTTTATCATTAATATCATCAACCGAGACCATTGGCTATTTTATTGTATTCATTGATAATCTGAAGAGAGGAAGGAATAATCAAAATTTATTTATTGAAAAACAAATAATCAGTGATTACATAATTGCTTTTTTATTACTGTATAGTATGGTGGTTGTATCTTGAAACCCCGCCCAAAACAAAAAGAACGAAAGAAAAAAACTATTCTGCATATTTAATTATCAATGCCATAGGGATCTGCTCTAAACTCATACTACCGACTAGATAAGGCAGATCTTTGTGCAATTTTTAAAATATATAAACAAATCCTATTATGCATATTTAATAAGTACCAATGATGGGAACAACATGTTAATTTTGACGAACAATCTAATGAGGATGACAAGATCAAACATTGTTGGTATATGCTTTCCCTGACCGATAGAAGCCGTGAAGAGAAACAAAACCAAATATCATTTCACAGAATCAGACTAAATAAATAAATATAGGTATAAACAAGGGTGTTGCAAAGTGCGCGGAGGGGTAGGGTAGGGTTGGGGGACCACATTAAAATTACACAATAATGCTTCATGATAAGAGGGAACTCCATTGATGTATGGCGTATCAAAGTAACTTATCAGCATAATTCATAATGAGGTCGACACACAAGATGAGCATCAACCAACACGGTAAACAAATTTGGGAGTTGGTGGGGTAGGGAGAATTAATTCAAACCGCTGCAAAGTACTGGTAGTTTAATAAAATTTTCCAACAATATACCAGTATGAAAACCTGCTCCAAAACAACAAAATAAACTTCAAACAGTCGACTGCGAGAAAGATGTGACTTGCACCTTTTTGAAATGCAATATGCACCTGTATTTAACAGATTATATGTTGCCTGGAATTTTCTCTTCTATCTATTATATCATTTAGATATTGTACCATGTATCATGACTCTTAAGAAAACCTACACTAAACAAGCAAAAACACGATATGGAATATGCTTGGAACAAGAAAAACAACTATCTATGAGGAGGAATGTCGAAAACGCATTTGATACCAGTTTCCACCTCTCCTCTTCAAGTCCTTGATTTGGATCTCCGTCACCAAACACAAATGAAAAAACCTGAAGGAAACATGAAATATGTAAAATTATCGCTATTTTAAAAGGAAGAATATGCTGAAGTATTGAACAAATCATTCAACCCTTTCATATTACAGATTCAATAAAGTTCATTCCATCATTTTTTCTGATTTGCTGCCTCCTGTAGTAGTATGGATCCCAGTACCTGCAAATGACAGTAATCTTAGATACATAATCTACATACCACACCCAATTCAAATTATGTAACCCCCCCCCCCCCAAGTTAATATATTTTATGGGAACAAAATTATTTCACAAGAGGCATCTATTTACTCCCGTCCATGATGATGCTGCTCCATCAAATGTGAATCCACCACATGAATGTCAGATCTAATAGCAGTACTTTGTGAAAGGTCATTTTAGCATCCAAACTGAATCGAGTATGACAAATCCAACCCTAGGAACTCACCATCTCCAGAATATTAGATCTAATAGCAAAACTTTGTGCAAGGTCATTTTAGCATCCAAAGTGAATAGAGTATGACAAACCCAACCTTAGGAACTCACTATCTCCAGAATGACTGTTAAGTGTTAACTGTTAGCAGATTGTAGGGTCACCAGTTGCATTATGTCAAATGGAAACACACCAGAATGGGGTCGGCCAATACAGATTTAAGTTCTACAGGGTGGTTGCGCATTAGATAACACTGGTTAAATATAAGCTGCCTAAGTTAGTGGACACAAAAGTTCGAATAATGTCAGTGTAGGTTCAATAAAATAAATTTTATGAGGATGGCTCTGCACATGCATCACCATCATAAGTAGGCTAAGAATCTAGAAAATCAAATCAAACTTATCATGCAACAACATCCACATGGTTTCAAACGATTACAAAAGATGAGCTTATGCAGAACATCTTCTGAAAGTTATCTTAGAAAAGGAGAAGTCTAGATAAAAAAAAGAATACGAGAATAATTAACTTACCAAAATAGGTCTGTTGGACTGAAGAAAACTGTAAAACCAGAGTCATACGACCTTCCTCCACGTCTTCCTCGATTATCTTCATCACTATAATCAACATAAGGCGACCAGTAAGACTGTGAACACCAATTTGAACTGAAAAATGTTTTCAGGAGAAGCTGAAAGGATGAAACGGGACGAAGATACCATTTGCCGAAATTTTATCACTTGGTATATTTTAAACATAAAATGCTGCGACAAGGAACAGAAGCATTAAGATGCACACATATTACCTTCTACTTGACACGAGCGCGATGATTGTTGTGTAAACAATAACTATTGAAGCAATAAGTGCTGTCCCAAAGGAGACCCTGATTAAGTACTCAGCCCCTCCCTACAAAAATTGAAAAGGTAAGCTTTTGCATACTGGTCTAAGTTATACATTATATAATCAAGTAACATCAACGACAATGCCTAGCACAAGAAGAATGAGACCCTAAGTACCTTCAATTTGTCGAGTAGAGGTTCTACTTTCATTCTAAAAGATTTCCCAGCCAACTTTGACCTGTAATCCCTTGGGAAAACATAAAGAACATCGCCTTCATCTGAAACCTATCAATATCATCTTCAGATAGATAGCCTTATGAAGACAAGTAAATATGAAGAACCAATCACTCTTACTGGTAAGCCATGAAGGACTTGTTATCATACGCATATTAAACAAATAGAGGTCCTAAGTTTAACAACTTTATTACAAGTCACCAACATTGTTTCTTTTTCATAAAATTGTAAGAGCAAAATAAAGAGAACATGCTGCACTCTGTTTCAATAACGCAAGTTATGTAACTACTTCTTTCCTCTCTTCTTTTTTGTCCTTTGTATTGGTTAATTCCCAAAGAGAAAGTAACAGAAACTAGTTTACAGTGTTGACTGAAAAATATACAGACTGGTGGAATAAAATTTGCAAACCATGCACTAGATAACATTAGTATATTGGCTTCTCAGGCCAGTGACCATATCAAGTTGCTGGATCCTTTTCTAAGATAAAAATTCTCAAACAAAAAGAGTATACCACTACTGGTAAACCAAGAAAATGCTTATGCATTGATGCCACGAAGAATCATGACATTCTCCAAATTATAAATACAATATCTGGTGGATTTCAAATTTCCATGGCGGGTAAGAGTCATAAGACGGACAACTTTATCGTCAGGTGTTGCATATGTCAAGGAAATGTAGCACACGTTTACGAATTTAATGCAAAACATTCTGAACTGAAATTGGAGAAGTCATTGAAATAATTGGCAGAAGTTATAAAATAGGAAGCTTGGCAAATAAAGCCATCAGTTATCTTGTTTCCTGCAGATAACATCTGTTCAATTTACGTTATAGCATCATGCACAAAAACTTTTATTGGGTTTGGCTAATCAAACTTCAAATTATTGAATAGATAGCCATGCAACAACAGCAACACCAACGGAGTTGTTTCCCAACATTTTGAGGTTAGCTACATGAATCAACAATTTTCCATTCAGTTCTATCATGTATCATCCCCGATCCTCCGTTAAGTTAAATACTATCCTGCCCTTCTTAATTGCTTCCAACAAATTTGTTTTAGGTCTACCACCAGTCTCTTTTCCGCAACCAACTATAATCTTATCGCTTCTTCTAACTGGTGCAGCTAATGGTCTTCATTGTACATGAATAAATCATCTCAACTGACTCTCTCTCTCATTTTGTCCAGTATTCAACCACTATAAACCACCTAAACTCCCATCAAACAAAATGATCGAAATAACAGAGAAACGCATTAAAATACCTCTAAGAATCCACCAGTGTCAGCAGCGAGAGCCTGAAGAGCTCTCTCAGCCTCATTCAATTTAAGCCCAGCTCTACTCGCCACATCCCCAATCGTAACCCTGCCTCCGTACGAATCAACGGCCTCCATCGCTCGATTCCTCACATCCGAAGGCAGCTTATCGGTCTCCACAACTCGCCCAGGCCTGAGTCCAGCGGGAACGTCGACGCTCGCTCTGATCGCCGGAGCCGAAACCCTAACCCTAACCCCAACGGCCGCAGATCTTTGAGAAGTGCGAAGGCGAAGGGGGACGGCGACGAAGGGAGTTGGGCGGAGGAGTGAGGGTTTAGAGATTGGGTATTTGCAGGAAATTAAACAGGACGCCATGGAATTTTAGGGTTAGGGTTTGGATTTTTATGAGATCGGCATTGAGAGAAAGAGGGTTTATCGTTTTCTCTGGAGTCTGGATGGAGGGAACTCCGTCGAGCTCAACAGCTTCTGAGTGGCTGAAAATTTTTGGATGACGGCCTCCCCTTGCGAATTGGGCCGGGTTTAAATTTCGGAAAGCAGGAGTAATTCTTAATGGGGTGTTTGGGAGTTTACTGGAAGGAAAGGTAAACAAAGGGAAGGAAAGGGAAGAGAATTGTAATATGTTGTTTGGGAGTTGAGTAAGGTAAATGAATGTGAAAGGAAGTAAATATATGTAAATTTACATAAATGACTTTATACTAATAACACATCAACCCTTTTATTTGTTTTGATGGGGGTAAGAATGTCATTACACCCATTTACCATCCTTTACCCTCCTCTACCGCCCAAATCGGGGGGGAAAGAAAACCAAACAATTTTAACCCCCTTTCTCCTTCCTTCCCCCTCTCTACCCTCCTTAAAAAAACTCTCAAACAAGGTGAAAGCCTCATTTCTCTTCCCCTCCCCCTCTCTACCCTCCATCCAAACAGGGCATAAGCCTAATTTCACGTCGGATTCGGATCCTCTGTACTTTTTGTAGTAATTGAAAAGTATGTAGGGGATGTTATCCATTTGGGATTTTGTTCGGTAAGAATAGGATTGTTGTTCAAGAAGCCTATATTCTAGGATTTAAATTTCTTGGTTTTTTGGAAAAATTTTAAACCTTTGGATGGATTATTGAACTAGGTGCTAAATAAAGTATTAACAAGCATAACTATTTTTATTAAAAAAATGATTATTATTTAATTAATAAAAATTTATGATTATAATTTAAGATTAAATTTTTACTATTAATTTGCAGCTTTCAATATATAAACACTAAATGTAATAAAAAGTTTTGTCAAACATAAAATAAACATATTAAATTATTAATTATCTAATATTTTTATTATTTAAGATATTAAATATTATTTAATATTACCAATTTTCTATTGGTTATTTAAACAAATATTAAATATAAATTGGGATAAATATTAAGTATATATTTCATATTTAACAAATTATTTTATATATTTAAAATATCATAAGTCATTAATATATTAAATATCAAATATATTAGACTACTAAATATATCACTAATTATTTAAGCTACAAATGACTAAATAGTATTAAATATTAAATAATATCAATATTTCATTTTAATTCATTAACTATATTTAAGGAATCTAATTAAAAGTATTTAAAACTAAACATATATAATATAAAATATATTAAATAACTAAAAATAATTATTTAAGCTATTTAACATTTAATGTCTAATATTTTGTTAGTTAAATTTTAGATATTACTTACATTTAATATTTACATGTGTACCATATTTCTTACTAATATTTAAATAAAAAGAGATATATTCTATATAAATATTAAATATTTAAGAAAATTTATATGTTTAAGACATGATAAATAATAAATGTATTCAATGTTTAAAACTAAATATATTACATTAAATATACTAAATGATTAAATAATATTAAATATTAAATGTATAGTGTACGACGTAAAATTGATCACTAAAGAAGATTTGTATTAATTGAATGACAATTACAAACTGTAGGTTGTCTAAAAATCACTGCAAATAGTTGATCCTCTATTAAACACTGATGATGGAAGTTACAATCTGACGACTTCCAGAATACTAAATTTGAAGACTTTCACACGTAGATCGATGAAGGTTACAATCTGACGATTCTCATATTTTCAAGGAGCCAAGATGAAGACTACAAGATGACGGTCTTTGTAATGCTCCAGCGAAAGAGACCACAAATTAATGGTCTCTTCACATCAAAACGCAGAGGTCATCCTTGTGTTTCACCATCAAAATGCAGAGGTCATCCCTGCGTCACACCATCAAAACACAGAGGTCATCCCTGTGTTACAACATCAAAACGCACCCACGTTTCAGAGTCAAAACGCAAAGGTCATCCCTAGTGCTCCAATTAAAAACGCAGAGTTCGTGGACTCAAAACGCAAAGTTCATCTCTGCGTCCCAACTCTGCGTTTCAGATTTACAACGCTATGCTAACACTGCGTTTGCAGCCTAAAATAGGCACAAGTCTGCGTTTCAAGTCTAAAACGCAGAGTTTGGGCCCAGAACGCCATTTTTGGTGTTTGACTCATTATTCCCACACATTAATAATGATCACAAAGGGCTAAAGTAAAACTTATTTAACAGGCTAACAATTTAGTCTTTCGGGTTATTGGATGGGCTAACTATGTTAATAATTCTCCTTAATCTCTTTTCCTTAACCCTTTGCCAAACGGGACATGATCCCTCTTTTCATCATGTTTTCTCTCCATTTCCTTAATTTCCTTAAATGCATATCATGCATACTAAAATTGATTCTCTCTCTTCTTGATGCTTACTTTATGTATTTAAATCTCATTTTGATACTCCTAATTATTATTTTTCACAAAAAAGTACCCCCAACTTATCTCACTGATAACTTTGATACCCCATGGTTCAACAAATTTCAACTTAGATACCCCTAATTTTTAATCAAAATTTTACTTTGGTAACCAAACTTTAAAAAAAGTAACAAAAAATCAAATTTAGGTGTCAAAATTAAAATTTCGTTGAACTTTAGGGTATAAAAGTTAACTTTGTTTTGAACTTCGGAGTGTCTTTGGGCAAAAGAAATTTTAGGGTATCCAGTTAAAATTTCTTGAACTTTGGAGTATTTATTTGGTCAAAAAAAAAACAAACTTGGGCATCAAAGTTAAAAATGAGTTAAACTTTGAAACAATGAAATGTAAATAACCAAATCATTTTTAGTAAGTCAAGAGTAGAAAGCAAATGCATTTTAGCCGTATTGAAAGAGAGAGAAACATATTGTATTATTCTCCTAGAGAGGCCTGTCCATCCAGGCCGGGCCGGAAAACCAGGCCCGGGCCGGGCAAAACTGGAGCCCAGGCCTAAGTGGGCTGGGCTTCGGGCCGACCCGAATTTTCTTTGTTTTTTAAATTTTTTAAAAGTTTTCAAGAATACAAAACAAAAAATAAACACAATTTTGATAAAAAAATTATATTATTAATCAATTGTAATTATGTAATTTACAAATATAAAAAATTATA
>BQKN01065023.1:231203-247529 GCA_022839385.1 Asparagus kiusianus
TATATATTACTATTTCGGAGCCGGGCCGGGCCTCGTTGAGGCGGCCCGATCGAGTTCGGACCGACGAGCTTTTTGGACACATTTACTGCTATATTAATGAAAACATTAGAAATTATTCTAAATTTTTATTAAAGTTACTCTATATTAATGGGTGTCCTTAGGCTCCCGTTAGAAAAAAAACCTTTTAATATTAGCTCCATGCTAGATGTCCTAGCATAATGGAGAAAATATAGCATAGAGCTAATTAAATCTTAGTTCTGACATATTTGTATTTGCCATTTGCCTCCAACAATATAGATAACTAAAAAAATATTGAACTATTTTATTTTATATTATTATCATGATTATTTTTGATAGCTAAAATTTCAAACTATTTAAAAATAAAAGTGTATTTCAAAAAAAATAAAAATAAAAATAAATATAAATGTGGATATGAAAAGAATTTATTTAAATTCGAGTACCTGGACATAATTTTCCCAAACTCCCCACCACAAAGCATAATAAACAGATTTCCCGCGAATCGTTCCTCTTCTTCAACTCAACTTCACCCCCCTAAAATGAACCCGTCATCATCTCTCACTCACTTGCACAAATTCCTGAAACCCACCCGCTTCCTTCGTCCCCTCACCTCCATCTCACTCTCATCACCACCATTGAACCAGCAACAAGATGAACGAGACCCAGAAGTAGACCCAAAAGCCGACCCCTCCATCTGGGCCCACAAAATCCAAACCCTCTCCTCCTCCAACCCCGACGCCGCCCTCCGCCTCCTCGACCGCCTCCGCCTCTCCGGCCACCAGCCCACCTCCGACGCCATCTCCGCCGTCATCCACTCCCTCTGCGTCTCCGGCCGCTTCGTCGAGGCCCACCGCCGCCTCCTCCTTCTACTACTCTCCTCTCAGTGGGTCCCCGATGATTTCACTGCCAACAACCTCATAGCCCTGCTCCTCGATTCTCGTCGAACCCCAAATCTCACCCTCCAGCTCATCAATCAGCTCAATTTCTGTAACCCTGATTTCCTTCCTTCGTTGATTAACTATAATCGGCTAATTGATCAGTTTTGTTACTTGGGTCAGGTATCAGAAGCTCGATGTTTGTTCGGGGGCATGTTGAGTAGAGGGCGCAGGCCTGACGTGGTTTCTTACACTACTTTGGTTAATGGGTATGTGAGAATTGGGCAGTTGGATGATGCACACAAGGTGTTTGATGAAATGTCACAGTTGGGTATTTCGCCGAATTCGTTGACTTTGAGCATTTTGATCAAAGGGGTTTTTAGGAAGAGGAGGGTGGAGGAGGGGAAGGAGTTAATGGTGAAGCTCTGGGCGAAGATGAGAGAGGAGAAGAACGAACACCCGTCGGTGAAAAATGCTGCATTTGCGAATCTGATTGATTCTTTGTGTCGAGAAGCGTTTTTCCATGAGGTTTTTAGAATTGCGGAGGCAATGCCACAGGGGATATTGGTAAATGAGGAGTTTGCTTATGGTCAGATGATCGATTCGCTCTGTAGAGCTGGAAGGCATCACGGAGCTTCGAGAATTGTTTATATAATGAGGAAGAGAGGGTTTTTTCCGAGTTTGGTTTCATATAATAGTATAGTTCATGGATTAAGCAAGAGGAAAGGTTGTATGAGAGCTTATCAGTTGTTTAAAGAAGGGATTGAGTTTGGGTATTTGCTACCGGAACCTACATATAAAGTACTTGTGGAGAGTCTTTGCAGGGAGAGGGATCTTAACAAAGCTAAGGATGTAACAGAGTTCACGTTAGGGATCAGTGGTGCTGACAAAACTAAAGTTTATAACATATTTTTAAGTGCTCTTCGTTTTGTCGACAGTCCGAGTGAACAACTCAATGTTCTTATATTGATGCTTCGTAAGCAATGTAAACCGGATATTGTCACACTTAACACTATTATTCATGGCTTCTGCAAGATTCGGAAGGTTACTGAAGCTAAAAAGATACTAAATGACATGTTAGAGGGCAAATTTTGTGCTCCTGATGTAGTTACCTTTACTACGGTTATTGGTGCACTTCTTGATGTGGGAAAAACCGAAGAAGCCCTTCATCTCCTAAACCGAGTAATGCCTGATTGCTCGTGTTCTCCTAATGTTGTCACTTACAATGTGGTTCTTTTTGGATTGTGTAAGCTAAAAAAAGCTTGTGAGGCAATGGAAATTTTCAAACACATGGAAGACAAGGGCATTTCCCCTGACAGTACTACATATACTGCAATAATCGAAGGGTTGTGTGAAGTGGGTCAGCTCGAGGAGGCAAAAGGGTTTTGGGATGATGTTATATGGCCTTCTAAGATTCATGATGACTATGTTTATGCTGCAATTCTTAGAGGTTTATGCCGTTTAGAGAAATTTGAGGCTGCCTGTGATTTCTTATATGAGTTGGTAGATTGTGGTATTTGTCCAGGGATTGTAAACTATAATATCCTTATTGATGCTGCTTGTATGGTTGGATTAAAGAAGGAGGCTTATCAGCTATTGGGTGAGATGAGGAAGAATGGATTGAAGCCGGATGCTGTGACGTGGAGGATTTTAGGTAAGTTGCATGGAAAGAAAACAAAGATGCATGTTGATGGAAATAGATGTTTAGAAACCGAGAATCAAATAAGTGTAGAAGGAGAATTGGAGAATAATACTGGGAAAATTGTGGATGATGAGGTGGATGATTACTATGAGAATAAAAAGCATGGAGAACCACTAGAAGGCCTTGTAGATTCATGTTTCTCCACTGGAAGTTTAGAAGATATAATAAATGAGGAGCCTACTGTTACAAGAAAGGTTGATCTTGATCCAAAGAAGGAAGAACCACCAAAAGTGAATAAGAAGGAACCCTTATCAAGGATTGCTAGGAGGGTTTTTGAGATCCTCTGAGAGAAGATGTACAGGAAAAGCTAACTTAGAACAAAAAATAGTGTAAACTTTTGTGCAATGGAAACTTGTTTACATGAGTGAGCAAGACTTTATCCTAAAACTAGGATGTGAATGCTGATTATTGATAAATTTTATGGTGCAGATTGTGAGAATAAGGCATAGATTTGTTGGAATGCCATGCTAGTTATATATATTAAAAACGGATTTGGCATTTGAGTTTCGACAACTCTTACTGGTTATTAGTTCTTTGACAGGACTTTGATGCACATCTCTTTCATTGACTACTGAAGCTATAGGAAGTGGATTATGACCAAGTTGAAGAGATCAGCTGGGGCCTAAATGATTGAACTTGTCAGAATCTGAGGGGATTCTAGGAGATAGAACTAGGATACACTCTGCATACAATAAAGACAAGTTTGAATATGAATTAAATGGTCTGGTGGATAGTCATCGAGGCATCAAAATATATTTTCTTCTCTGCTAAACCAACTAAAGACGGATAAAGCAAATGACTGTAGAGCTTGAACATATCTATCATATATCAACGAAGATCTACATTCATCTTTTTGTCTTGTGCTTCAGCATTGTTTGTCCACCTGCTGATGAAATTTGCAGCCATTTTTGTGTTTCCACTGTAGTGAATCCACTTCACAATTTCATGTCCAGAATTTCGTTGATGAAGGTAAATAGGGAAGACAAAGGGAGATTCATCACTTCGCAATGTCATTTATCATGCCTTCAACAATGGTGTTATCTTCCCACTACCTAAAGATCCCTCTGTAAGGACCAATGAAGTTTTTAAATGATTCTCACTGTTATTAAGATTCTTCTGCTTTAGTAAAATTGCAATTTTGATTCGCATTGAGAATCTTTCAAAGATGAATGTATAAAACCGGAATTGATAGGATCAGAATTAATATGATTAGAAGGATGAAGATATATTAGCATTTAAGTTGAAGTCTTGAAACCTGTTGAAAGGTTGAACATGGTTCTGTACGTTTGTTGTGCTATATCTGGACATGTCTATGGGTACATGAAGGCATTTAAGTTCAAGTGTGAGAATCATAATGAAAATGTCTTCTTGTTTATGATTTTTAAATATTGATTACATTACTAATATTAGCCCTCTTAACATTCTAGCTTAATATGCTCTATAGAATATGTTGTCTTACATTGTGGTTGGTGAGTCCAGGAGTGATATTATCCTAACTTTCCCATTTTATCAGGCTTTGTGACAGACGAAGATATTGAACAAAGAGAATTCAATTTATATGATGGTATCAGAAGTGACATTTTCCAGTGAAACATAATACAACTGTTGACATATCACATTGATATCGTACTCAGCTCGACAGCCTCTTTTCATATAAGGAGCACTAATAAGATCTCCAGGTACTGAATTGCTAATACTTCTTAGTTTAATAATGTACTTTCAGATCGCTACACATGTACGGTTAGTGAATTGCACCAAACTAAACTATTTATTCATATGAAAAAATGTAACCTTTGGATTCATATTAAGTTTATATTCAATCTACTCTTATATCAGCCAAAAATAATCTACTATGGCATGCAGCCAAACTATTTGTTTTCTTATACAACACCAAATATTAATTGAGCAAATGTTTGTAATCAGTTTTTTCTGTAACATATTCAGGTTTCATCCTAGAGTGAAACATAAACATCTAAGGTCTCTACTTTCATAATCCAGTTAGTACTGAATGTTGCTTCCATAGGGTTTTCAGTAGCAGAAGTTATATCAAACCCGGGTTTGCTATTAGATTAAGGAAAACGACAATGATAAGAGTTGCCAAAAAGGTCTTCTGAGTCAGGAACTCTCCAAAGGAGGTTACTTAAAACTGAACAAGATACACAACATAATTTAATATTCACATTAAGCCTATATGCATTATTTCCATATACTCAGCTCTAGATCATATATTAGATTTTTCATGGACAAAAATGAGTTCTTCCCAGGTATCATATTTTTAGTTAAGCAATCAGCGATCTAGAAGATGAATCTTAATTAGTATCTTCCAGTAAGTTCTTTATTCATATATCTTACAGTTGATGAATTTTCCAGGTGAAGTATCGATTTTTAAGTTGCTTCATCTTTTTAGAAGATGATTAGTTCCTTATCTTATTGATTCCTTCGAATTTATAAACTTCCATCATGATTGTACTTTAATCAGCTTAAACTTTTACTTGATTTTATCTGGTCTGAAGTTTTCATGAACGCACTAGCATGCATGAATTGTTTAGGAAATTCCAGCAGTATTTGACCAAGAGTCTGTAGCTTAGAGTCAACTAACTCGTAGACTGATCTCCATTACCAACTCAAATCATGGAAATCTGTGCTCATCCTAGTTATAACTTACTAAATTGTATAAGAGAATTTTCTTTTGGTTAGCTATTTATGTCAGCATCAGTCCTATAGAATGTATAATCAAAGTACCAATAAGAAAGTGAAAAGAAGGAAAGCATAGCAGAAATTAACTTGTGGTTCTCAAATTATTGAATTAACCTTTTGACAGTCCTTTTGCAGACAAAGAATAAATCCCAGAAATTTCAGGTAGCAGACTGATAGTTTACTTTGTCTGCTTCTACATTTATGAGCTATAGGAACATCAAGCTTACACCGCTCAGATATATCCTTCATTGACTATGTTTGTCTTTTCCCATCTTAGAAGGGATAGAGAGAAAACTTACAGAATCCTTGCTATTTCACTTTTTTTTTAACTAAACAAAATAAAAATTGTTGGTGTGACACCAATCTATCATTTGTTGGCTATCTTTCTCTTTTATTGCCTATTCTTTTATTGACTAATCACAGGGATGAAAAGAGAAAGAAAACCTCCAGAATCATATTTTACGTACATGTTTATTTTCAAACTGTTAGAAGAGAGTATTAATTTAGCATTGGTTTAGTCCCACATTGCCTGTGAGACTAACTTATAACTAATCCATCTCTATAAATAATAAATTATAGAGTGAGGGGAATGCTCTCCAAGAAACTCTTTTCTCTTCGAATGTTAACATGGTATTAGAGCCTCTCCCTAACCCTAACCCTAATACTAATCCAAATTCCTAAGCCTAGCCCTAACCCTAATTCCCGCCGCCGCCGCTTCGTCCGCTGTCTTCGTCCAGATCCGAGTCTTCGTCCGCCGCCGCCGCTTCGCCCACCGCCGCCGCTTCGTCCCGCCACCTTCACTTCATCTAGATTCGAGCAAGACCCGTGCAGATCCTCATCCTCGCCTAGGGATCTGTAGCCCTAGGATTTGATCGAGGACTGGTGGACGAAGAGATCCTTGCCGCCGTCATCAGGGGTTATGAATCCGAACCCCTTGGTACTGTTGAACCACTTCATCGTCCCATTGGATCGCTCTTCAGCCATTGAAATCCTAACCCTAAGAGAGAAACAGAGAATGAATCCCCAAAATCCAATTCTCTCTCCCCTCTTTTCAGATATGCGAGTTGTACTAAAAAATAAATAAATAAATAAATAAATAAATAAATAAATAAATAAATAATTATTATTATTTTTATATTTATATACATATATTTATTTATTTAACCTTCAGGTTAAATAATGAACCTTTTGGTTCCATCTTAACATTCGGGTTCTTAAACTTTAACCTTCTGCTTCCATGTTAACCTTCGGGTTCTTGTACTTTAACCTTCGGGTTCAAAATTAAACCTTCGGGTTCTTGAACTTGTTCAGCCTATTGGCTAATTCAAGAATTATTATCTTGAACTTGAACATGCTCTGATTGTTTCCATTTTAGAGTATGAACTTGTAGAGGGTATTTTCTTGAACCTTACTCGTCTATTTCATGATGGCCGGATGTGAGGAACTCAAGAATTCTGAGTTAACGGTCCAGACGAAAGTTTTGGAGATATTTTCTGGTAGAATCACTGACTGAAAGTTTGATGGAATTAACTATTTTCAGTGAAAATGTGTAATTAAAATCTACGTGGCATGCCGAGGTAAAACTGGTCATTTGTTGACGGTCCCTCCTACCCCAACACCGAAATCTTGGACATTGGATGATAGTGTCCTCTTACACAAATTCTTAATACTATGGAGCCTAAAATTTAGAATTTAGTTCTTCATTATATGACAGTGAATGAACTTTGGTGCTTTTTGCAAGATCTCTATGAGGGTAGCTACAATATTAATCGGGCATATGAAGTAATTCAAGAGCTGTTTCGTAAGAAACAGGATGGTAAACTCATGGATGATCATTATGGTGAGTTCAATCGTCTGGCTGAGGAACTTCGTCAGATTTTTCCTATTACTGGGGATATAAAACAAATACAAAACTAATGGAACAAACTTATTGTACTCACCTACTTGGGTACCCTCGATTCCATTTACTCCTCTACTCGATCACAAATCATGGAGAGCTCCGTCATTAGTTCTCTGACTGAGTCTTATCACTTTTTGAAGAATATTATCCCTACACAGTCACTTACATCCACTGCGGATCGCTCTACGCTTACCACTCAGAGTTGACCGTCTTATGGACGAGGGGGTCATACTAGTGGTCCTGGAAGAGGTAGAGGAAACTTTGAAAGAAGGGGTGGCTACCACACTGGTCGTTCTGGGGCCGAGGTGGTCAACAAGGTGGCCGTGGAGGTCCATCTCAAGGCTGGCATGCTCATGGAGATGACTCAGTGAAGACTTGTAACTATTGCCACCAGTTAGGACATCTCAAATATCATCTTCCTCCTTATCCGCTACTCTCAAAAGTGTAGGTACCCCTTTATTTTTACTTATATCATCTTCGTCTACTTGGATTATAGATATAAGTGCCATTGATCATATGACTAGAAATCAATGTATCTTATCATCTTTCTCTCCTACATCTAATTCATTTATATTAGCTGATGGTTCACGTACACCTGTTCAGGGTGTCGGCAACATCAATCCTACTTCTAGTCTTCCTCTTTCCTCCGTATTCTATCTTCCTAGTTTTTCTTATAAATTTTTATATGTTAGTAAGATTACTAAATCTCTAAACCGTACAGTGATATTTTTCCCCACACATTGTGTCTTTCAGGACCTGATCACGAGGAAAACGATTGGGTCGAGACATGAGCAAAATGACCATTATAAATTAGAATTGGGTCCTAAACAGTTGGTTTGTATCGAAAACTTATCAGCCCTACAATACCACTGTCAGTTAGGACATCCCTCTCTCTGTTCTCAAGCTTCTTAATCCCCTGTCCAAATCTCTTTCTCATTAGAGTGTGAGTCATGTTAACTTGGCAAACATCATCGTGTGTCTTATCCTAATTGAATCAATAAGAGGGCTATTAAGCCATTTGATCTTGTTCATTCTGATGTTTGGGGGGCATGCTCAATAACTTCTAAATTGGGGTTCATGTACTTTGTTAGTTTTGTGGATTATCACTCTCGTGTTACCTGGATTTATCTTCTCAAGTCTAGGTCTAAAGTCTTTTCCACATTTAAACTCCTTTATTCTGAAATAGTCAATCAATTCAAGTCTTCGATAAAAAATTTTTGATCTGATAATGCAAAGGAATATTTGGATGACAACTTTACTAGTTTTCTTAAACAACATAGGATCCTCCACCAGTCTTCTTGTGTTTACTCCCCTCAGAAAAATGGAGTTGCTGAACGAAAGAATAGATATCTCTTTGATATTACTCGGACCTTGCTATTCCATCGCCACGTTTTCAAAGAATTTCGGGGGGAAGCTATATTAACAGCATGTTACTTGATTAATTGAATGTCATCTTCTGTTCTGTAAGATAAAATTCCTTTCAAAGTTCTATACCTTAATGATGATCTCTTTCCGCTTTCTCCAAAGATTTTTGGCTCTCTGTGCTTTGTTCATAATCATAGTCCAAATAAACAAAAGTTTGACTCTCAGTCTATTAAAGGCATTTTTCTTGGCTATTTCCAAAAGCATAAAGGTTAGAAGTGTTTCTGTTCGTCACTCAATCGTCTTGTGTTATCTAGCTGATGTAACATTCTTTGAAGATAAACCCGGTTATTCTAGTTCTTCATCTCCATTATCATCGGATGAATATGACTATTTGATCTTGCAAGAGTCATTGGTTAACGGTGATGGTTAATCCACTGACAACACTATTTGCGCTACTAGCAAAGACTCAGTTCAGTTTAACAACCCAATTCAAGTTTATCATTATTGCTCTGTTCCAGCTCGTGTGCCAACGTTGACCTCAGCACCACGATCTCCGCCCAAAGAACCTGAATCAGTAAGTGCACATTTGCCACCTTCTGCGTAAGACTTTCCTATTACCCTTTGAAAAGGGACACGAACTTGTACTCAACATTCTATTTCTAACTTTGTCTCTTATGATCGTCTCTGCTCTACCTTTCAATCTTTTGTTACTTTCCTCGGTTCATATTTGATTCCCAAGCATGTGTCAGAAGCCTTGTCTATTCTATGTTGGAACCAAGTGATACAGGACGAAATGAGGGCCTTGCGACAGAATGAGACTTAGGATTTAGTCCCACTTCTACCAGGAAAGCGGGCCATCGGCTGCAAGTGGATGTACACTGTCAAGTTAAATCTTGATAGAACTTTGGTACACCTGAAAGCCCGACTGGTTGCTAAAGGCTATTCACATGTGTATAGCTTGGATTACGTAGATACATTCTCTCTGGTGGCAAAAATGTCATCTGTTCAGATTTTTGTTTCGTTAGCAGCAACAAATCACTGACCATTTCATCAGTTGTACATTAAGAATGCATTTCTTAATGGTATTCTAGATGAAGAAGTTTATATGGAGCAACCATCAGGTTTTGTCGCTCATGGGGAGAATGCAAATGTGTGTATGCTGAAGAAATCACTTTATGGTCTGAAGCAGTCTCCGAGAGCCTGGTTTCGATGTTTTGCGTCAGTTATTCAGGAATTTGAGTTTTTTCATGCACAAAAAGATCAGTCACTCCGTCTTCTGGCGATTTCAGAATGAAAAACGAATTCTGCTCGTTGTCTATGTGGATGACATTGTAATTACAAGGGATAATGCTTCTGGTATTGATAGCCTGAAGAAGCATTTATAGATATATTTTCAAACCAAAGATTTTGGTTCCCTAAAATACTTCCTAGGCATTAAAGTTACAAAGTCAAAGAAAGATATTCTTCTGTCACAAATGAAGTATGTCATGGATATGCTCTCAGAAGCCGGGATGTTAGGATGCAGAAGCAGTGATTCTTCAATGGATATGAACTCAAAACTACTACCAGACCAGGGAAGCTTCTTGAGGATGTTGGGAAGTATAGGAGATTGGTGAAAAAACTAAATTATTAATGGTGATCAGACTTGGCATCACATTCGCAGTCAGTGTTGTGAGTCAGTTCTTGTCGTACCAAGAACTACTCACTTGGATGCAGTAATGTGAATTTTGAGCTACTTGAAGAAGGCTTCAGGACAAGGAATTCTTTACTCAGATCAAGGACACACCAGAGTTGTAGGTTCTTCGATGCAGATTGGGCTGGGTGTTCTTTTGATAGGAGATCGACTACTGGATATTGTATCTTTCTTGGAGGAAATCTGTGACGCTCCTAGTTTCACACATGGCTACAGTCCAAGGTGAACCGAAAGATGTTAAACCTGTCATGCACCCAACACTGTGCATAAACATGTTTTACTGTCACCATTGATATCACTCTAGCTGATGTCAAATGCAAAAAAGTGAGGGTACAAGCAGATATAACAAAGATGAGATGATAAGGAACACAATGTAAAGAAAAGATATCCAATAGTAACTATAAATATATCCCAACAGACGAAAAGCGAATACATCTGATAAATTGAAATAAGAACAACGAGTCTCTAAAACATAAGAGTCAACTAAACAGTGCATGGGCACTCAGCCTCCAAAATAAAATACATCTTTAAAAGATTAAAACCATAAATAGTCTACTGTAGAGCATTAACTAGCTACCTATAAATGATGGTAAACTATACTGAGTCTCTATTAGCCTACGGCTCTCCGAACTCCTAACCCACTACCTGAAAAAAAATGAAAACAACGAGCGTCAGAGCGCTAGCAAGAACATCTCCACCTCCTCTAAGAGGAAGGGGTATAGCGTATAAAATACTATACATAGCATATATATATAAATCACATACCCTGTACTAAGAGGAGTTAAGATTTAGAAACCCACAACACGAGACGAGTACATCGAGCGAATAATCCAAATAAGAAAACCCTCATATATACTATGTATCTCGAATTGTGAATCGCTAAATATCAACTCCAAATCCTATGAATAAGTAATACAGAAATACATCAACACCTCATCCAGGACATGTCATGCGTGTCAATCATAGTATATCACCCTACCCTCAGGTAGGTGGCACAAAAATAAATATATGATCCTCTGGAATCCTCGTCAAAAGAGTGTACCGTCACATATGAATGTCATAATGTTGGACTACGTCCACAAACAGTACTCGCCTGAGTCCTAGGCGTCCCAAAGATATAAAGTGTAGTCGTCCGCAGTATCATGCTGCTCACGGACTAACGCACTCGGAGTGCTGTCGCTCGCAATATCATGCGATGCATGAACAAGCACACTCAACCACTTAAACAAAAATGCATCACAGAGTGTAGTCGCCCGCAATCTCCTGTGTTATACGGACTAATGCACTCATAGTGTAGTCACCCGCGTTCTCATGCGGTGCACGGACTAACGCACTTAAGCATCCAAAATCATTGTAAACTGAAACAATCGTCACTCCCTATCGTGACTAATACAAAATATTAGACTACGCACTCCTAAAGGCCCATGCGTGCTCAAACCCAATACATGCACTCCCATGGTCACGCACGTGTATCGACGTGCGGCTCGTACTTCATGTTTGCGACCAAATGTGCGTGTCAGATCAACATATGCAGAACAACACCAGATCAGTCGACTGCTCTTGGGGATCAGTCGACTATCGACTGATATCCCATCGGTCGATCAAACAGCGACATGCACAAACATGCACAAATAACAAGTCTCGAGCGGTTGACCGATACATATGTCAGTCGACCGATCCGGGAGAAAACCTAGTTCCTGAAGGCCAATTCGGTTGACTGATCCTTCTGATTAGTCGACCGATCCGTTGACGGATTGAAATCGACAGATTTCTAAAAAATTCACAAAAAGTCAAAATTCTTCGAAAATAACTCATGTTCTAATTCTTGATTAGGGTATTTAGGGTTTGTTCTGCTGCATAAAACCACAAATATCAATTTAAGGGGATCTAATAGCCCTAAACATGGTTATGGTCGTAAAATCATCCTGAAAACAATTAAATTAGCAATACATCTAATGTTAGATTTATTTCAAATCTTCAATCCTAATTAAAGAGTTTTTTTTAATATTTTAATCAGAAATTTAGATCTTTGCATCATCAAGCTTAAGAGAGTGATTTCTACATATTTAATAGATTTTAATCTAATAAAAACAAAGAAAAAGGGGATGAGTTTGGAGAAGATGATCTTGCCTTTCAAATACGTGTTGATCTCTCAAACGTGAGAAAAACTCGATCCTCCTTCACGAAGGTTGTAGATCTCGCTCTCCTCTAGGTCTTTACTTCACAAATTTTTCCAAAAATATAAAATTAGAAATTAGGGTTTTGAGGAGGGGCTGCTGCAACGTGAGAGATGAAGAAGGGAGAAATTTGGATTTATATATATATATATATAGACACATTTGTCCGACCCGACCCGACCCAGATCCTAAAGACCCAATCGGTAGACCGATAAATATGTCGGTCGACCGACCCGAAGGTGGATCGACCGACCTGAAGGTGGATCGAAAATAACAGTCCTTCTGACCAGTCCTTCAGAAACTACGAATAGATTCCAAACTGATTCATTCATCCCAGAATGATCACCAATCACAATATAACTCATTTACTATTATTTACAATAATATTTTCAAATTTTTTGAAGTTTTACACTGGTGTCATGGAAAAGTAAGAAGCAAAATATTGTGTCTCGATCTAATGCAGAATCAGAATATAGAGTTATGGCAAATGTGACACTAGAGATGGTTTGGATCAGAGACCTATTGACAGAGATTGGTCTTCCTCCAGAATATCCCTTTGATCTATATGGCGATAATAAAGCAGCAATTCACATTGCTGAGAATCTTGTGTTTCAAGAGAGAACCAAACACATTGAAGTCGACTGTCATGTAATCCGCAAGAAGCTCGAGGACAAAATCATTAAGGCAAAATATGTATCGACAGTACATCAGTTGGTAGACATTCTTACAAAATCACTTGGTCGAACACGTGTTGACTTTATTTGTGACAAGCTGGGCATGCATGATATATATGCTCCAGCTTGAGGGAGAGTGTTAGAAGAGAATATTAGTTTAGCATTGATTTAGTCTCACATTGTTTGTGAGACTAACTTTTAATTAATCCATCTCTATAAATAATAAAGTATAGAGTGAGGGGAATGCTCTCCAAACTCTTTTCTCTCCGAATCTTAACACAAACAAACAAACAAACAAATGAAAAAGAAAAAGGAAAAGGAAAATAAGGCTTTAACAGAGATCATTCACTTCTAGTATGCTCTCTAGTTTAGGTTTCCACATCACATTTTTCTCCTTTTCCTTCTTATGGCAATGTCTAGGTTCTTTCTGAATTTGAGGCACCATGTCTTCAAGTTTTAGCCATTCCTTTTCTAGTATTTCCTTCAGTTCTTGCTTACTTATAACCATATTTATTCTACCTGCGCTCGTCTTCTTAGTTTGCATCTTCTTCGGTTGATGTAGGTGGTAAACTATCCAACTTTTCATTTTAGCCATTGGATTGAGATGTCTGCCTGCATCGGAGATGATCTAGCTAGGGAATTGAGACTATCCCTGATGAACTAAGCAGTTACCCATGTCACTATATTTATGGAGTTGGAAAGAGGAGAGAGAAAATTTTAATTTGGAGGTAGTTGAATTGTGAGAGCTTTGAATGGGGGATAATGGAGTGAGGGAGGGCTGGTATTTAAAAGAGAAGGGTGGAAAAGGTAGCCAGATATAGGGTAGTAATTGCAAAGTTGCCATCGACTAATAGTTGGGGATGTTAAACCATATCTGTAGCCGAGGAAATATCTGTAACCGTATCTTACTCAAATCTATAAATGATAGGATATGGTTTTATAGTGAAATATCCAGATCCGCATCCGAAATGAAATATCCGAGAACATATTAGTCATACTGTTACGACAGTTTTAATACTTAGATTATAGATTTGATATTAATTTTGATGATCAAAATGTTTAAGCTTAGCTTTTCAGATATAATGCACATATTAATGACTCTTTTGTATCACATGAACTACATTTTTTTTTCAATACTATCTGGTTTTCTCATATCCGTTTTGTATCAGTATGTATATTCACTTATATATCCACATGTATATCTTTATCCATATCCGATTTTAGCGGATATGGATATGAATTTTCCTTACCGAGGTATATCCGTATCCGTATCCAATATGGGTAAGCGGATATGGATGTGGTAAGTATCATATCCGAGGCATATCCGGACCGAATGCACCCCTACTAATATTCCCATCATGATCCACGCGATCAGTTGTTTGTTTCTTTTAGACTGATTGAGCTAAGTAGGTTGGACAGGACAAAGTGATAGGATTTGGGTATATTGAGGCTTAGACTTGTTTATAGAGCTTAACAATTCAATTGAGTAAAGTTTTCATGATCAAAGAATGAATATAAAAGATAAATAGAAATTTGTACAACTCGGCAGAAAAACTGGTGTTATTGGTAGTTTTCTCAAAATAAAACTCAAACCATTTCCCAATAATAAATATGTCAGGAAATGAAATTGGTTTATTTGTTAGGTTCATTGCATATTACAGCTACAACTGCAGTTAGAGTTTGCATTTAGAAATATAAATTACAGTTGCAGCTATTTGTTTTGCGATAACTATGGTCGTTGTTGTTGTTTTTTTTTTGGGTGATCACAGTTGTAAAAGTATCAATTTTCATGTCAGCTACACCTGCAATTGAAAAAAGTGACAACACCAAATTGATCACAAGTTATTTTTGCCAAAAGAGGTTCCTTTAGCATCTATAACTGTGTGTGTGTATATAATTGCAGTAAAGTAAACATTACAACTGTATACTTTATTGCAAACTGCACTTGCAATTGTATTTGCAATAAACCAAAGAATTCTAGATGCTAGATATTTGAAGTTTATATAACTTTAAAGAGACAATGTTATCTCTGTAATAAAGTATGATGCTACCTGTTGTAGTGATTGTGGTTACCAAGTATAATGGCCTTAATACAATGCAAGGTTTATGAAACTAAAGGCACAAAAAGAAACATAACTGTTGAGATTCAAAGGCCTGCTGATCGTCCTGTTTGGGGAAAAGATGCAAAGTCATCAATTTACATCGTGTTCAAACCAACATCTAATATTCTTCTATGATATTATATTATAGCAACTTAGCAAGTGCTATATTATGCACCCAACTTGAGTCAACTATGGACCTAATAGTCGTTCTTAATATATTGAAAAGAGAAAATACAGAACAGGATTCTGTTGTTCCAACCAATTTGTTATATTCTGGTTGCTCAAATCCAATTTATTGCTACTCAAACTAAACCCTACTGTTTCAATCAATAATCTTGTAATATGTCCTAAATTTAAATCTTTGAACGCTTTAACATGACATTACAGAATCTCATACTAGTTAAAAGAATCATTTTAGTGGGTTGCCATTCATTGTCTAAAATTTTAAGTGGGTGGATGAATGTTGGAAACTGACACTTACGGAGGTAAATTTAGTTTCGCCACAAAAAAAAAAAAAACATCATAAGGTTCGCCACTGAGGTCAACCATATAATAGTTGACATCGAAAGCATATTTAGCATATGCTACCCTGAACAGTATTTTTGTGTTCCTCTACAGTAAGAGTTAAACATCAGAGAGCTTCAATTTTTGAAGGATTGACAGTTTTTTGGAAGTTATGCTTTCATTAGTAGTTAGAGGAACTGTATATTTACTATATCCTTTCTCGAATATATTTCTGCTTTAGCAGATGCTGAGAGCTATTACCTAGTCCATGAGTTTAATCCTTCATGATAACATTTATTTCCCACATGTTTTTGTGTAGGGACTTGGCACCAACTCATAGAAATAGTAGCGTATGATTAATTTTAATGCAAACCCAATCATGGTAACATGGTAGAAACAAGTTTGGTGTCATTGTAAGCAGTAAAAGAGTTGGCCTTTCCTCTTTTGAGAATTAAATATTTTGGATAATTCAGGATGAAGGCTAAAAAAGTTTGATGTGTAGCATGAATCTCAAAGCAAAATCATAGGGTAAAAATATTATGGACGAGTTTATATCCACTTAAGTTTATTATAGATTTACTCTCTCTCTCTCTCTCTCTCTCTCTCTCTCTCTCTCTCT
>BQKN01065023.1:247539-280520 GCA_022839385.1 Asparagus kiusianus
ATATATATACACACACACATACCTTTAAACCGCATTGGATTGCAGAAGAATGATAGCTATCTTGAGATTCTCAATTCATAGACAAGTCTAGCGTCTATATGTGGGATATAAACAGGAATATCAGGAAGACTTATCGCAAATCTGTGAGAGTTGCATGTCGTATTAGGAAGTGTGAATTCCTTGTGATTGTTTAGAAGAGAAAGGATATTGTCATCTTCAACTTTTGCCTTAATAACATCTTGAACATCTCGAGGCAAAATATTTAGTTTGGCCCATATACTCTTTGTTAAGACGTTCCCTGCAAATATTTTGCTGGATATATTATGGTATTCCAAGGATTTGGAACATCTCATAAGAGGTTAATGAGATCTTGTTGGAGTATGGATAGAGATAATTAATCTCATATGAAAGAAGAACTATTAGAAGACATTGTAGATGAATCAAAACTATTTTCTTTATCTGAAGTGTAAAGAGTATCACACTCATCACTGGATGAAGAATTATTAAGATTTAAAGCATTAATAAGTTTTTTAATTTATTCCTTAGTAAAGTTATTGGATTTTAATATTAACTCATTAAACTTCTTTTTAATGTTCTTTTGAAAACATTTGTTAACATGTAGGAGTCTTTGCAACATTTTTTCTAAAGTTTCATATAACTATTGGGACTATCAAGCTGCTTGGGAACATGTTTTGCATATTCAAAATCATCTGAAAAAATATTCATGGTGGATATGATTTATAAATCAAATGAGTCTACCATATTGGTTTATTGAAACCTTCTAGGCTAAATTTGGAGCCATTAAAGAGATAATGCCAAAAGAAATCCTTATAAAACAAGGAAAAAACTTATCTCCACAAGATATGCTTCAAGTATCAATGGAATTTGGTCTCCCTTGGATTATGCAATGGGATTGTTGTTGTATTAATTAAGTTTTTAAAGTCTTTCTTAAGATGCCTAAGTTTCTAAGCTATCCTCAGATATAAAAATTCTATATGTCAGAACTGTAAACTCTAAAAAATTACATCTTTCTAATAATAACAAAGAAAAACCTAAAGAGATTAAATACAATCTTAAGTCAACAAGTATAAATGTTATTGAAGATTTCAATAATGAACCATCCTTTGAGATCGATAAAGAATTCCTAAGGCAAGATTTTAACTCTAAAAAAATAGAGACAAAAAGGAGTAGTTTTTCCAAATATACGAAGAATATTTTAGATCATCCATTATAGCCTTATACTATGACTTCAGGCGAACTATCAAGCAAAATATACCTTTTTTTCTTATGGTATGAAGCTATATATTTAGAAGATCTAAAACACTCTCTTAAACATTTACCTATTAAAAATAACGCATTCGTTTTAAAAACAATATCCAATACATGGAAAACAAATAAAGATAAAGAAATAAAATATTTACATCCACCCTTTGAACCAATAAAGGTAAGAAAAGAAAATGTTAAAGCTACCCCCATCACAACTCTTGAATCTACTAGTAACATAGCCAGACAAGACAGTATTGCCCTTGTGACTGAACAAAATAATTTTGCTAATATTCACCTTCAGACGATAGGGAAACAAACAGATAGAATTGAAGATATGATTCTTGACATAAAGAGATCTCTGATACCAATCGTGATCAGGACTGTTTTAGCATTGATATGACAGAGCTAGCTCGTGGGGATTACTGTGTTGATGGAGGAGAGGATATAGATACTGTTTATAGCTATATCTTCTTCTTTGTTCACATGTATATCAAAAAGAAAAGGAAAAACAGTAAAACAGTAAAGATGAAAGCAAAAGAATATACAACAGAAGCAAACTAAATAGTAGTATTAACAAGAGGCACACTTACATACTTGAAGGAAAATAAACTTAAAAAGTTAAAAACTAGGAGCTGAGAGTCGGCCTACAGTGGTGAAACCTGTCCCCCGGCTCGCCGGTGTATATCTGTGAGAAACAGTTCACTCCTTGATACTAATGCTTATTCTACAATAAAATAATTATAGACATCTGTAGTTAAAAACTACTACAATACTATATGATTGGTTTATAAAAGTTTTAATTTTAAACATTTTTATGCTTCATTGATTACATTGAATTGAATATTAATTTTCTAACATTTCTAGTATGATCTAGAACCTCTAGCATTTTTTAGTACTCTTTTCTAGTTCTCTCTTTTCTTACTATAGTCGCAACTTACACAGCTTTGTTCTGTGTTCATCCGGTGTTGTTGACTGGTGAGGATTCTGCGAATTTTTTAAAGTTGCTACTATTTGCTTAATATCTAGCTTGTTTTCTTTGCCTCTTTCTTAAATCTTTATTTCCTTAACTAGTGGTTGCAATTTACACGGTTTTCGCCCGTTAGCTAAGTGTCCGTGTTTATCCCTTGTTATTGACAGATTAAAATTTTAAAATCTTTCTTAAGATGCTTAAGTTTCTAACCTATCCTCCCTCAGATATAAAAATTCTATATGTCAGAACTGTAAACTCTAAAAAATTACATCTTTCTAATAACAAAGAAAAACCTAAAGAGATTAAATACAATCTTTAGTCAACAAGTATAAATGTTATTGAAGATTTCAATAATGAACCGTCCTTTGAGATCGATAAAGAATTCCTAAGGCAAGATTTTAACTCTCAAAAAAATAGAGACAAAAAGGAGTGGTTTTTCCAAATACACGAAGAAGATTTTAGATCATCCATTAGAGCCTTGTACTATGACTTCATGTGAACTATCAAGCAAAATATACCTTTTTTCTTATGGTATAAAGCTTATATATTTAGAAGATCTAAAACACTCTCTTAAACATTTACCTATTGAAAATAACACATTCATTTTAAAAACAATATCCAATACATGGAAAACAAATAAAGATAAAGAAATAGAATATTTACATCCACCCTTTAAACCAATAAAGGTAGGAAAAGAAAATGTTAAAGCTACCCTCATCACAACTCTTGAATCTACTAGTAACATAGCCAGACAATACAGTATTGCCCTTGTGACTGAACAAAATAATTTTGCTAATATTCACCTTCAGACGATAGGGAAACAAACAGATAGAATTGAAGATATGATTCTTGACATAAAGAGACCTCTGACTCACCCAATAATTATACCACATTTTTCTCCTCAGACTTTCACCAACAATATCAAATTAGGAAACAATAAACCCTTTAGACTTGGTGAACAAATGAGTGATCTTAATGACGAATTAACTAAGAGATTAAAAGATATGAATAAAGGAAATCCCTTGCTATCAATGTCCTATTCGACCTTGAATCTCAATTTGATGAAATGTCTAATTATAAGTCAGATCATGATTTTGACAAACCTCTAAAGATTCAAAATATTAAAAAACATTGATACTCTTCAAATAATACAGAAAATTACTATAGGAGACCCACTCCTGCTGATATGCAATTTCAAGAAATTAATAACCATAAAACAAGTGTCGATGGACATTCTCTAGTTGAATGGAATCTTGACGGTTATACTGAATATCACATAATACATCTTTTACAAGAAATGCTTATATATGCCAATGCTTATATATGCCAATGCTTGTAGACAACAAGGTAATCCCGAAAAAGACATTGCCAACGGCTTATGTTCATCCTTTTCTAGTCAATTGCAAGATTGGTGTGGTCGGTACCTTACCGAATCACAAAAACATAACATTCTAAATAGTTATAAAAAACCCAACTCGGAGAACCAATTCTTGATAAGACAGGACAAGTAATTAATGATACAGTCTATACCCTGCTAGTGGCAATATATCATCATTTTGTAGGTCTTGTCGATAGCCTCTAAGATAAAGTCAGAGAACAACTCATAAATTTTAGATGTAAAAGCCTTACAGACTTTAAATGGTATAAAGATGTTTTTCTGTCAAAAAATTACCAACTACATGATTGTAATAATCCCATTTGAAAAGAAAAATTCGTTTCTAGCCTTCCATCATTATTTGCCGAAAAAGTTAGAGAATCTCTTAAAGAACAATGTAATGGCTGCATTCTCTATGATCAAATCTCATTCGGGGAATTAGTCCAAAAGGTCAACACTATTGATTTAAAACTTTGCAACTATGTTAAAAATAAAAACCAACTAAAAAAATCAAAACCTCTTAGGTAAAAGAGAATTGGGAGATTTTTGCTATCAGTTTGGTTTTCAAATGGAAAATTCAGGAATAAAAAATAATCCTAAGAATTATCGAAAAACACAAAATCCTAGAAATAATAAAATTGAAAGAAAACCTCCTAAAAGGAACTTTAGAAAAAATACTGCAAAGACTCCTACATGTTATAAATGTAAAAAAAAGGGACATTATGCTAACAAATGTTTTCAAAAGGACATTAAAAAGAAGGTTAATGAGTTAATATTAAAATCCAATAACTTTACTAACGAAGAAATTAAAAAACTTACTAATGCTTTAAATCTTAATAATTCTTCATCCGATGATGAGTGTGATAATCTCTACACTTCTGATAAAGAAAATAGTTTTGATTCATCTATAACGTCTTCTAATAGTTCTTCTGAATTGAACACCTTAGATGAACATGAACAATTTATTCTTGAGACCATTAATACTATTACTGATCCTCAACAAAAGGGATTACAGTTAAAAAATATCTTGAGATGACTAAAAAGAAAATAAATGACTCTTCTATTTTAACATTCAGTCTAATAAAAAGGCATCTATCAAAGACCTTAAAAGGGAACAAAAAGAAGTCAAATTTTAGCTTAAAAATCTTAAGCAAGAAATAAATATCTTAAAATCCTAGCCAAATAACATAGAATATTCTAATAAAATTAATACCATAGAAAAATATATTAAACAAAAGTGGAAATGCGAAATTATCCTCAAAATTCAATCCAGTTTCACTGTCAAAGATACTGCTTTAATAGACACTGGAGCAGATCTAAACTGTATTAGAGAAGGCATTGTTCCTTCTCAATACTTTGAAAAAATAACTCATGGAGTTAGTTCTGCAAGTGGTCAAAGTCTTAGTGTTAAATATAAACATTCTGATGTTCATGTCAATCAAGGCTTATGTTTAAAAACATCATTTCTTTTGGTTAAAGATTTAAGACAATGTATTATTCTTAGTATTCCTTTCATTAATTTACTTAAACATTTTTCTGTAGATGATGAAGGACTCCATTTTTATACTAATGGGTTTAACTATACTATTAAATTTAACAACGCCCCTAAAGAAGCTTATCTTAATCGTTTGATCTCTTCCTTATCTTATAAAGAAAAATTCATTCAAGATATTTCTGATGAAATCAAATTAGAAAAATTGAAAGACAAATTAATGAAAACCAATTTACTGAAAGATTAAAACTATTCCTTGAAAAACTTGAAAATGAAGTTTGTTCTGAATTTCCTCATGCTTTTTGGTTTAGAAAAAACATGTTGTCAACCTTCTTTATGAAAAAGATTTTTCTGAAAATAAAATTCCTACCAAAGCTCGCCTGATACAAATGAGTCAGCGACTTAGAAATATGTAAACAAGAAATTTCTAATCTACAAAATAAAAATTTGATCAAGCCCAGCTCTTCTCCTTGGAGTTGTGCAACTTTTTATATTGAAAATGCTGCCGAACTTGAAAGAGGCGTTCCTAGATTACTTATCAACTATAAATCTCTTAATAAAGTTTTACAATGGATTCATTATCCTATCCCAAACAAGCAAGATCTAATCAAGCGATTACAAGGAGCAAAATTATTTTTAAAATTTAATATGAAATCAGGATTTTGGCAAAGTACAAATTGCTGAAAAGGATCGTTATAAAACAGCTTTTACTGTCCCATTTGGTCACTATGAATGGAATGTTATGCCGTTTGGCTTAAAAAAGGCCCCATCTGAATTTCAGAAAATAATGAATAAAATTTTTAATCCTTACACTTCCTTAACCATTGTTTACATTGATGATGTACTTGTTTTTTCTAAAAATATCGATCAACATTGGAAACATTTACATATCTTCTTTAAAATCATTAAAAGTAATGGTTTAGTAGTCTCTGCTAGAAAAATAAAACTTTTTCAAACAGAAATACAATTTTTAGGATATTCTATTGATAAAGGTACCATTTCTCCTATCCATAGAGTCATTACCTTTGCTGATAAATTTCCTGATGAAATAAAAGAAACTAAACAATTAACAAAGATTTTTGGGATGTTTGAATTATGTCTCATATTTTTATAAAGACACCACCTTAGGTCGACTCCACCACCGGCTAACTTGGCTCTGATACCAATCGTGATCAGGACTGTTTTAGCCTTGATACGATAGAGCTAGCTCGTAGGGATTACTGTGTAGATGGAGAGGATATATATATATATATATATACACAAAAGATATATCAACAAGCACAGATGTACTGCGAGATGCATGCATGCAATGTGTGTGTGTGTGTGTGTGTGTACACACACACACACACATTGCATGCATGCATCTCGCAGTACTTCTGTGCTTGTTGATATATCTTTTGGTGCTTATTATTTTTAGCATTCATTACAACATATTTAGATGTTGTCGTGTTTGTTACCTTGCCTACCAGTAGTGTTCCCTTAGGGCTCTTTTGGATTTCTCTAACTCGGTGTAAACTGATGTACAATGCACTATGGATATATTCATGAAGAAACTGGACAGTTAGAAGCGCAAACAAGGGCCTGATAGAGAAAAATGACTTGCAACAAAGTACGGGTCACATCTCTTAAACTGTACTTCGGATTGGAAGAATTGTATATGAAACTCGTGTACTTTTTTGAGACGGAGTCAACCAAACTTATCGTGTTTGGTTTCCCGCTGTCTGTTTTACGAAATTCCCTCTGGATTGAGAGATTGTCAGTTTTTTTTTACTATTATAGGGTAATGTTTAGGAGTTTATTTTGATTAGGAAACAAAACTGGTTTGATTCTGAATTGAACCGATTTGTTTCCTCAATCATATGTAGTCTTTTAAGGATAGTTTTGTCATTCTTATTTTTGGTAAAATTTGGGAACTAGCAGGAGTCTACTTTGTTTTTCTATTTAAGAAGAGGATTGTAAACCCTAGAGTTATAATTTTTCATCAATAAATTCCTCTTTATTATATTCTCTTCGTGCATTCAAAGATCGTTTTTTGTGGATGCAAAAAAAACACTTAGTGGATTCCAAGGTTTATTACTTCCACGTTGCGTTATAAACTTGTTTCGTGATTACTTACTAATGCAAAAGAACCTCCACTTCTTTACATGTGGAATCTAAATTATTCCTCTAAACTTATCTTTTCAGAGTCGGTGTGTTTGCATGTTCCCCTACTTATCATTTTGAGAATATCTTGAAGTGAATGTATAAAGAGGAAGTGATAGGGTCAAAGCCCAGATGATTAAAAGGAAGAAGGTGTATTACCATTTTAGTTTTTAAGTTGGTCTTGAAATCTGCAGTTGGAAGGTTGAACATGCTTCTATAGGCTTGTGAACTATTATCAAGATAGCTTTAAGAATACATGAAGGATCTAGATATCTGAGCATGTCCTTGAGTATGAGGGTGGAATTAGTGAAATGATGCAAAAGGAATTTTATCTAACAATTGGTTTGACTTTCGATGAGGAGATGAAGAGAACTATTAGGCTTGACTACGAGAAGATGGTTTCTATGATAGTAGTATTTTAAGTTCTATTGAAACTTGTGAGAATATAATGAAAATATTTTGTTGTTTTATGATTTTTAAATACTAATTATATTGCTCTACTCACCTTCGTAATATTCTAGTTTAATATGCTATAGAGAGTATGTTGTGTTACTCTGTCAATTGGTGGGTTCAAGACTGACTATACTGACTTTCCAATGTTTATCAGGCTTTGTCACAGATGAAGATGTAAAAAGAAGGGAATATGAACTATATGATACTATCAGAAGCGAACAACATTTTCCGGTAAAATATAATGCAACTGTTGAAGTCTCACAGGTGTAACTTGAGAGCATATGGGATCTGAAACACCTCAAATCTTCTGCTCGTTTATTCTGCAGTTTAATCCTCCCATGCACTTCTTTTAGATCTCACAATGAAATGGTATTCAAAGTTGACCAGAGTGATGAATAGAGATTGATGTTGTACTCTGCTAGGCAGCCTCTCATGATCATATATTGAGCACTAGTAAGAACCTCCAGGTACAAAACTGCTCATATCGTATAAAACTGTCAATACTGCTTAGTTTAATATATACTCATATAGACGAGCATGTATGGTTAGTGAACTGCTGCAAAGTAAACTATTTATTCATATAAAGAATGTAAGCTCTAGTTTTACATTAAGCTTATAAATGTATATTCTATTTGCACATATACCTTGTAACTTAAGATATCCAACAATAATTTACTATGGCATGCAGCCAAAACTTATTATTTGTGTTCTTATACTACACCAACATTAGACTAGTTAATTGCGTAAATCATTTATAATCAAAAATTTCCCTGATGAATTCAGGATCCATCCTAGATTAAGACATACAATCGGAGGTCTCTACTCTCACAATCCAGTTAGCACTTAGTGTTGCTTTATAGGATTTACAGTAGCACAATTTATATAAAAGCCAGGTTGTCTAGTAGATTAAGACGAGTGATGGTGATAAGAGCTGCCTAAAATATCTTCATAGTTAGGTACTCTCCAAATGAGGTTACTTGAAACTGAACAAGATACACGACATAATGTAATATTCGCATTAGGCCCATATACATCATTTTATATACTGAGGTCTAATCATATATTAGATTTATTATGGGCAACAACTGAGTTGTTCCCAAGTATCATGTCTTAAATTAAGCAATCAATATTCTAGAAGATGATTCTTAATTAGTATCTTCCAGTAAGTTCTTTATTCACATATCTAACAGTTAATGAATTTCCAAGACTAGTATTGGTTTTTAAGTTGCTTCATCCTTCTGGAAGATGATTAGTTCCTTTTCTCATTGATTTGTTCAAATTTGCGAACTTTCATGTTGATGTGTCATTAGCTTACTCTTATACTTGATTTTTTTCTGGTATGTGGAACTGACAAGTTTTTTTATGTATGTGTTAGATATTATTAATAATTTGGTAGTTGTATATTTAGTAGATTTATATGAGATACTGTGAGATATAATTAGATATGATTTTATCTCATACCCTATTTTGTAATATTCTCATAATCTCTATTTTTTTTGAGAGGTTAGGGTTAGATGAATAATAAATCTTTACATTTTTCTATTTCTGTAGATGGTATCAGAACCTTCTTGATCCTAGAGAGACTTTTTTCTCCTTCCTTGACCTTTGAGGCCACTAAGGGGTTTTATTGCCTTTATGCTTCCCATTGGCGGTTTTGGTAACATCTTCGGCTTCTACATCATTTGATCACTAAATCTTTGTTGAACTTCAATAAAAAAATCATTTCCTTGAAAAATCCTAATCTCAAAAAAAAAAATTGTTCATCATGATTTCCCCCTTAAGCTGAAACATATATACTATATATGCCTAGCTTGAGGGGTACTCGTGATGAACAATGCCATTTTTTTCATTGTAAGCAATACCTCTCTTCGTCATATTTTGTTGGTTGTGTACAAAAGTACATAGTTAATTCCGACGTTGCTTCTACTGGCTGACCCGCCTAGAGTTTCACTACTGGCCTACCTATCTAGGATTTCTACTGGGTTACCTGACTAGGATTTCTATTGCTACTGACTTACCCGCAAGAGCGGGGCTATACCCACGGGCCCGTTGGCGTGCAAGCCGTGGGACTCGCCGAGAACAACTCGAGTTGGCTAAATCCACTGCCAAAATACTAATACTAGTTACTCTTGGACCTTGGACTTTTCTCTATTTAAGCCACTAACATTTCTTCACATTAGTCTATGTGGGGCTAAAGTGTGGGGGCATCACAATCATCCCATCTTACAAAGACGACGTCCTCATCATCACGACATAACGATTGGCACATCTTAGTGTCATTGTCAGGCGATGTGAACTCTAGAGGTGACTCCTTCGGGCTCTAGAGGTGACTCCCACCATATTCACGCGGTGTAGCACTTAGCCCCGTATAACACTTAGCTCCACACTTCCTGCTGGCAATTACTCTGATACCATTTGTCACGTTCTGGGCCCACAAGCCCTTTGGCGCGTGCAAGCCATGGGACCTACCGGGAGCAACTCGATGTTAGCTAAATCTACTACAAAAATGCTAGCACTAGTTACTCTTGGGCATTGAACTTTTCTCTATTTAAGTCACTAACATTTTTTCACACTAGTCTATGTGAGACCAAAGTGTGGGGGCGTCATAGCCCTAGCCCCCCTTCCCTATAATTTCATAAAAATACAAATAGGTAATGCGTTTTTCTATAATAATCCCTTAAATCTTTCATATTTTGTAATTAGACGCTCAAATAATGGAAATGAGTATTAGGTCTCAATTCTTAGATTATTTTGAAATTAGTCCTTCAAATATTGCTATTAGGTTTCTCAATTATTAATTTATTTGGAATTAGTCCCACCAATCAAGGGTAGAAATAGCAATTGGAGTGATTACCAAGTAAAATCTATTGATTGTGGACTATTAGCCCTGTCAATTCTCATAAAAATTTTCAAATTAATCCCTCCAATAGCTATTTATATTCTTGAGTGGAGGGACTAATTTCAAAATAAGTGAAAATTTAGTGGACTTGATAGTAATTTCATGATTTGAGGGACTAATTTCAAAAGATTTAAGTGACTAATATGATGACTCAATTATGGAACAATTTTTTTTAAAAGAGATTGAGTATAATCTACTGCCATGGGTGAATGTTTAATTATTTTTTGGACCTCCTTGCCTAAATTCCTAGCTCCACCACTACTTATCCATCTAGGATTTCTATTGGTTGTGACTACACTTTACTAAGACTTTACCGATTGCTGACGTGTTTAACTATTCCGGGGGAAAGATGACATTACCAATGTGGAGAAGAACTTGGAAAAAGCAGATTTTTGGTCATAAGTCGACTCATGCACAGGCATAAGTCGACTTATGGTAAGTCGACTTATGTTGTGTCGTAAGTCGACTTACGTTCTGCTCTGGTTTGTTGGTTTTTCGCTCTGCCAAGTCGACTTATCAGGTTTGATAAGTCGACTTATGATCTCTTCTCCAGTTGCTGTTTTTCGCTCTGCCAAGTCGACTTATGCAGACTGATAAGTCGACTTACGATGGGTTTTTTGGAAAGTTCAGGTTCCTATTTACAGTCTGTTTGAGTTTCTGTTTTGGTATAAATACCAATACGATTTGGGCGTTTTGTAGGAGCGTTTTGGGGGATTTTGGAGCACAGAAAAGAGAGATCTTTCTGAGCTATTGGTTAGGGTTATTGGTTGAGAGGTTGAGAGATTTGTTGGTGAGATTAGTTGGTTCATTTGAGCGATTTGTAATCTCAATTTGTACTCTCCTTCTCTATTAGTGGAAACCCTCCCCCTTCTTGCCCCGTGAACGTAGGCAATTTGCCGAACCACGTTAAAATTGGTATTTGTGTTTTGTGCCGTTGTTTTGATTTGTTTGGCCTTCTTTGATCGGCGTTTGTTTTGGTTCCTCGGCGCCGCCGTCAGTCACAACAAGTGGTATCAGAGCTCGGGCTACGCTTGGGCTATTTGGAGGAGTAGATCGCTTTGGAAGTTCGTCTAGGGCTTCGTTTGGTGATAAAGGTGGGGTCTTTTTGGTAAAAATCTCATCTTTTTCAGTTTTGGATCTATTTCTCGTTTGTTTCCGCATTGGTTTGGTGGTGTTTTGAGGCTTATGGTTGAGAAAGAAGGAGTTGTGGACAGTACTTCCGGCGTAAAGACCGTCCAAAGCTTGAATATCCACTCGATGAAGATTGACGTGGAAAAGTTTAATGGCACAAATAATTTTGGACTTTGGCGATGTGAAGTTATGGATGCGCTTAACGCGCAAAATTTGGAAGATACGTTGGAGTTGGACGGGAAACCGGACAATATTGATGAGAAGGTTTGAAAAAAGATGAATAGAACGACGTGTGGTGTGATTAGGTCTTGTCTCACTCAAGATCTAAAGTATGATGTGATCAATGAGACTTTTGCAAAGAAGATTTGGGAGATCCTTGAGAGCAAGTATTTGACCAAGAGTGTGGAGAATCGCTTGCATTTGAAAAGGAGGCTTTACCGCTTCCAGTTGAAGAAAGGAACCTCCATTGGTGATCACATGAACCACTACACGAAGCTTCTTGCGGATTTGACGAATGTAGATGTGGTGATTGAAGATGAGGACAAGACGTTGTTGTTGTTGAGTTCCTTGCCCGACGAGGAATATGAGACCTTCGTTCTTACTCTTATTAATGGGAAAACATCTCTTTCGTATAGTGAGGTCACCGCTGCACTTGTGAATTATCAGCTTCGAAAGAAGGATAAGGAGACTTCGATTGAGCCGGTAGCGGGGGCGTTGGTCGCAAGAGCAAAGGGTCCAAACCGTAGTGGGAGGTCGCAGTCTAGAGGGGCACATCTTGGAGTTTGTAAGAATCAATGTGCCTTTTGCAAAGAGGATTGACATTGGAAAGCCGAATGCCCAAAGTTAGTTGATCGAGCCGGGAAGAATAAGGAAAAAGCTATTCAATCTTCAGAGGCGAATGTTGTCAAGGCTAGTGGCAATAATTCAGATTCAGATTCTTCGGGCTACTCATTATCTGCACTGCCGTCAGTTTGTGTTGTCTACTCTACAGAGTGGATGTTGGATTCGGGGGCTACATACCACATTTGTCCTAGGAGGGATTGGTTCTCCAGTTTTCAGGAGTTAGAAAGAGGGGATTTTGTGCTCATAGGGAATGATCACAAATGCTCTATTGATGGTATCGGTACCGTTCGGATCAGGATGGGTGACGGGGTGATTCAGGAGTTGGTTGGAGTGAGGTTCGTTCCTCAGTTGAAGAAGAACATCATTTCACTTGGAGCTTTGGAGGCAGCAGGCTATAGGGTGACCTTAGCGGATGCACGCTTGAAGGTTACATTTGGGTCCATGATTGTGATGAAGGGCGTCAGAAGGAGCAATTTGTACTATTGCTTGGGAACACGGTGATTGATAGGGAGATGACGACTTCATCAGATTCGGCTAGACTGTGGCATTGTTTGGTGCTGGGGTATATGATTGGTAATGCCGTGCATTGGTTGTTGAGGAGTGCTATGACCTGTAGATTGAAGTCCTGTGAGCACATTGGGATGAGCAAGACCGAGGTGGAGTTTGGCACTCCTATCCATCGAGCGAGGGGTCTTTTAAGAGGTGTTCAGTCAGGCATTTGGCGGCCTTCCAAGGAGGCATCATTGGGAGGTAATCGTATCTTAGTTTCCGCAGTTGATGATTGTTCTAGACATTATTGGGTCGCGACCAGTTCCCGTTGGTGTAAAGTCCTAGAAGTCAACAATAATTGGGAGAAGTGTATTGGCAGAAAGGTAACTAGTTGTTCTAGATTTGGTAGGGGTCCTTTCTTGCGTTTGTGCCGAGCTCACGGCAATAGGAGACACTTCATTGGTGTGGAGACTTTGGGGCGAAGAGATGAGATGACAATTTTGATGGGTCGTTCCTTTCTGGAGGAGGATCGGCGTTGGTCATCGAGCATTGGTTCTGGAGCTTCGACATATTTGGGTCATCTTAGTCACAGGTCGCCGACTGCTGCATTAGGAGTTATTGGATCTGGTGGAACTGCTTCAGATTTTGGGTTGCGTCGGATATTTGGATACCTAGCATTTTGTCACATCGAGGATGTGAGATTTGATCCGATTACGCGTTTGGGATTCGGAGGCTCAGTTGATTATCGTTTGAGAGCTTCTGATTTTGTTCTGAGCAGGTATGTCACTTTTGACTCTCGGCAGGTGGAGAGTGTTGATCAGGTCGTTTGGATATTACAGTAAGTGGAGAGTGATGCTACTCCACGTTGGGTGGAGATTACTCCACGTACTCCAGATCATACTGCGTCATTTGAGATTCCAGCTGAGGTGACACAGGTTGGGGATCATTTGATTTCGGATGCAAATGATGGATTGGTTTTGGATTCGGTTGCAGCTGGTGGACATGATTTGGATACGGCCATTGGTTCACCTCATATGGAGGTGTTTGATTTGTATCAGCTTGGGGCCGCTATCAGTTGCAGATCCGTCGGCGATATTGGGGAAGAGTTGCATACTTTTTTATTTGTTTGAGGGCCTTTGGAGGCCGTTTGGGTGAACTACGTGAATGCTTGATTCCTTGGGCAAGAGGATACGTAGGCAGTCTATATGATGCAACCGATTTGGTGAGCGACATCGACATTTGGGGTGAGTGTTCGCACTCCCATTTGGGTCTCAACACGTGAGGCATTTGTTTGGTTGGTGTCGGCTCAGTTTTGGAAAAACTTCGCCGAGGTGGAGAATTGTGGAGAAAAACTTGGAAAAAGCAGATTTTTGGTCATAAGTCGACTCATGCACAGGCATAAGTCGACTTATGTTGTGTCGTAAGTCGACTTACGTTCTGCTCTGGATTGTTGGTTTTTCGCTCTGCCAAGTCAACTTATCAGGTCTGATAAGTCGACTTATGATCTCTTCTCCAGTTGCTGTTTTTCGCTCTGCCAAGTCGACTTATGCAGACTGATAAGTCGACTTACGACGGGTTTTTTGGAAAGTTCAGGTTCCTATTTGCAGTCTGTTTGGGTTTCTGTTTTGGTATAAATACCAATACGTTTTGAGCGTTTTGTAGGAGCGTTTTGGGGGATTTTGAAGCACAGAAAAGAGAGATCTTTCTGAGCTATTGGTTAGGGTTATTGGTTGAGAGATTGAGAGATTTGTTGGTGAGATTAGTTGGTTCGTTTGAGCGATTTGTAATCTCAATTTGCACTCTCCTTCTCTATTAGTGGAAACCCTCCCCCTTCTTGCCCCGTGGACGTAGGCAATTTGCCGAACCACGTTAAAATTGGTATTTGTGTTTTGTGCCGTTGTTTTGATTTGTTTGGCCTTCTTTGATCGGCGTTTGTTTTGGTTCCTCGGCGCCGCCGTCAGTCACAACAACCAAAGCTCTTAAAACTAGGTGGTTTATTTCCATTGGTAACAAGCTGCTTGAAGGGGTGTGTTAGACATTGTTAATAATTTGGTATTAGTATAGTTAGTAGATAAAATGAGATATTGTGAGATGTGACGATATGATTTTATCACATACCTTTTTTATAATATCCTCCTAATCTATATTTAAGAGAGCTTAACGTTAGATGAATAATAAATATTTGCATTTTCTATTTCTCTACAGTATGCACTAGCATGCATGAATCATCCTGCTATTTTAGAAATTCCAGCGGTACTTGACAAAGAGCTTCTGTAGCTTAGAATTAACTAACTCGTACTTGTAGACTGATATCCATTGCAGACTCAGATCATCAAAACTGTGCTCGGCCTAATTGCAACTCCTCAAATTGCATAAGAGAATTTTAGTTTGCTACTTATGTCAGCATCAGTCCACTTGAGATTGTATAATCAAATTACCGAGAAAAAAGTGAAAGAAAAAGAAAAGCATAGCAGAAATTAACACGTGATTCCCAAATTATTGAAATTAACCTTTTGAACTAGTTGTAGACAAAGAGTAAACCCCACTCAAATTTTGCTTTGAACTTTTACATTCATGAACTATAGGAATATCAACCTTACACCACTCTAATATATCCTTCATTGCCTATCTTTGTCTTTTACTGTCTTAGCCAAGAGATAAAAAAAAGGACAAAAAAGTTATGGGATTTTTACTGTTTTTTACATTTTTATTTTAATTAAACAAAATTCCAAAAGAAATAAGACTATGTAAGCATCAATCTGACTCCATTCTAGTATTCATTGGTTATCTTTATTTTTTCTTGCCTAAGCACAGGGAAGAAAAGAGAAAGAAAACCTCCAGGCTCCTATTTTTTACATGCATGTTTATTCTCTAACAAAAGGAGGAAAAAGAAAAAGAAGGCCTTAAGAGAGATCATTCACTTCTAATATGCTTTCAAGTTCAGGTTTCCATGGCGCACTTCTCTCCTTTTCCTTCTTGCAACAATATCTCGGTTCTTTCTGAATTTGAGACATCATGTCCTCAAGTGTGAGCCCTTCCTTTTCTAGTATTTCCTTCAGTTCTTGCTTGCTTATAACCAGCTTTATTCTACATGCACTCGTCTCCTTGGTTTGCGTCTTCTTTGGCTGATGAATCGGAGACGGTGCTTGATGAACTTTCAATGGTGGATGATATTTCAAGATCTCTGCGTCCATCCTCTTGACTTTGCTCGCCTCCGCTTCAAGAACTAAGCAGTTACCCATGTTACTATACTTAAATTGGACTTGGAAATTAAGAGGAGAGAAAGGAAAATTTAACTCAAGAGGTTACCGAATTGTGAGGGTGCTTGAAGGAGGGATGGTGGATGGAGCGAGGGCTGGTATTTAAGCAAGAAGGGGGAGCAAGTAGGCAAATGTAGGCTAGTAATTGCAAAGTTGCCATGGACATAATGTTCAGCATGGGCCACAGAATCAGTGTTTTTGTTTCTTCTAGATTGACTAAGATAAGTGGGTTGGATGGTACAAAGTGGTGGGAGTTGGATATGTTAGACGCTTGGACTTGTTTACATGTCTACAAAATGAATTGACCAAAGTTTTTTTATGGCATAAAATGAAATTGCTTTATTTGTTAGATTAACTGTAAATTACAACTATAAATGTAGTTGCAGTTTGCAAAACGACATATCAATTGCTGTGGCGGCTATATGTTTCAGTAGAACTAGTCTTTTTTTCAAATGTAATGATCACAGTTTGCAAAAACTCTCCCTCTCCCTCTCCCTCTCTCTGTCTCTCCATCCAAAAAACATCTGGCAACCAGGCATAACAGGCATACTTAGCTACATCTTCAATTGCAAAAAAAAAAAAAAATGACCAGACACATTGCAGCCAACTTGATTGCAAGCTATTTTTGCGAAAAGCAGTTCCTTCTGCATCTACAACTGCAAAAAAAAAAAAAAAAAACCATAAGTGCAGTAAAATAAACATTACAACTTATGTACTTACTTGCAAACTGCAATTACAGTTGCTATTTGCATCAAACCAAACAGTCCAAATGCTAGATGTCTGAAGCATAAGTTTGAAAAGATAATGTTGTAATTCTAATAAACTATGGTGATACTTGTTATAGTGATTGAGATTACCATGTATGATGACCCAAAGAATAATATGCATTTTTTTATGAAAATAAATATTGCACAGAACAAAGCATAACCGTTGAGGTTCAAAAGCCAGTCCTGTATGCCGTTTGGGGGAAAAGATGGAAAATCATCATCGATCCTCACTCGTGTTATAACCAACATGTGATATTCTTTCATTTGTGATATAATGTTATAACAAGTCCGACATGATGCTCTCAAACTCGAATCAACTATAAACCCAGCGGTCCTTCCAGTATAATAAAACGGACAAATTTTCAAAACCAACCCCTTTCACTATTTATTTTCAAAAAACGACCGCTTTTGCAAAAATTTTTAAAACCCGATCTGGTTTCAGCCCTGGAGCTGAAACCAGATCGGTTTTTGAAAATTTTTATCCGAAACTTCACGGGAGTTGAACTCCCGTAAAGTTTAGTAAACCTGCTAAACTTCACGAGAGTTGAACTCCCGTGAAGTTTCGTAGTTCAAAATTTTTTTTTGAACTGCTAAACTTCACGGGAGTTCAACTCCTGTAAAGTTTAACAGTTTTACTAAACTTCATGGGAGTTCAACTCCCGTGAAGTTTCTGAAGTTTTTTCACAAAAACCGACCTGGTTTCAGCCTGAAACCAGGTCGGTTTTTGCAATTAAGTTTGAAATGGGTTGTTTTCTGGGATTAAATTTCCAAATATGTTGGTTTTGAAAATTTGTCCATAATAAAACAGGACTAACTTGAAAAAAGAAAACACAGAACAGGATTCTGTTGTTCAACTTCACCACCTTCTTTGATGTGCGCATTTTTGGCATGTTCTGGTTGCTAAATTTCAAAGTGAAGCTTATTATATACTCTTGCAATATATGTAGTTTCAATTTGAACGTTTTTCGAATGATTCATCACAGTGTTACGGAATCTCATCACTTGTTAAAGGAACCATTTCAGTGGGTTGCCATCCATTCTCCTAAATTTTAAGTGGGTAGATGAATGGTGGAAACAGAAATTCACAGAGCTGGATTCATTTTTTCCAAAAAAAATCATCATAAGGTTCACCACTGAGGTCAATCTTATTGTAGTTGACATCAAAAGCATATTTAGCAAATGCCACTCTGTATTTCTTGTGTTATTTCCACAGCAATAGTTAAACATTAGAGAGCTTCAAATTTTCTGGGATATTGGTAAGTTCTTGGAAGTTGCATATGCTTAAAGTATGCTTATGGTCACTAGTAATTAGTGGATCTATATATTTACCTTATCATTTCCTCTAAGACTCCTGCTGCTATAGTTGATGTTGAGAGTTGTTCCCTAGTCCATGAGTTTAATCCTTCATGATTTTATTTCCCACATTCATTTGCGTAGGGACTTGAGTCTTGACACCAACACATAGAATAGTATTTTATGATTGGTTTTAATGCAAACCCAATCATGCTGACCTAGAAGAAACAAGTTTGGCGTCATTGCGTTGTGGATTAAATATCTTGGAAAGTTCAGGATAAAATGTTTTATTTTTTAATTTATTTACTTTTGTACAGGGATATATCTATGATTTGCAGTTAACATGGGAGGTGTGATTAAGAAAATAAAAAATAAAAAGCCTCTTTTATCCATTGGCATATCAAGGATTTCATTCCAAATTTCATTCAGAGGTCAGTACGTTACATTATATTTATTCCAAAAGCAAGATTAGCCTTAATTTTCCGTGATCATAAATTTGAATCATAATAAAATTATCACATTAATCTACTGTGCCTCTTGAAATTTGTTGGTTTTGGGAGTGTAGACCCAAACCTTAGAACAAGCACACAAATGAAAGATTTCTCTAAGTTAAGAAATCAGGTGAACTTGATAGTTCAGGGGAACTTGGAAGTTCAGGCGAAGCCCGAAGCTAAGTTCAGGCGAACTTGGAGCACATGCGAAGCTGAGTTCAGGCGAACCCTAAGTGCAGGCGAACTCCAAGTGCAGGCGAACTTCAAGTGCTCAAGTGAAGCTGAGCTCAGGCGAACCCTAAATGCAGGCGAACTCCAAGATCAGGCGAACCTGTAAGTCAGGCGAACGGGACTATGTTCAGGCGAACATGAGTCAGGCGAACTTGTGTGTTCATGTAGACTTCACAAGTCAGGCTAGCTTTGAGTGTTCAGGCGAACCCGCATGTCAGGCGAACTCGCAGAATAGACAGATTTCTAATCTGTTTTTGACCTAGGGTTTCCTTATAAATAGGGAACCCTGACCGCCACTTAAACGTGACTTTTGGTAGAGTGATTCCTGTAGCGATTTTGGCGGCGATTTTTGTAGTGCCTTGAGCGGCGATTTTTCAGAGAAAAATCTCGCGCCTTGAGAAATAAAAAGAGAGTTTTTTTTTGAGTGATCTTAAGGAGTTTGAGATTATCTCTTGCAAGCTTTGTAATCTTCTTTAATATTTAAAGAAAATTTTTTTGTGTGGCTCCCGAGGACGTAGGCAAGTTGCCGAACCTCGTTAAAATTTTGGTGTTCTCTCCTCTATTTTTTTCCTTGCAAAGTTTTCTTTTATTTGTTGTGATTTCTTCTTGCCTTCTTTCAACACAAGATCCGAAGGGCACGTTTCGCGAGAGGGTTCATTTGACAGGTTGTCGATAGGACGAATCCCCAACATGATATCTGTGTTTTTGTTTCTTTTTTAGCTTTTCATACACCATATTCAGATGTTGGCATGTTTGTTGTCTTGCTTATCGCTAGTGTTAAAACTTATCAATGAAAGGAACCTCAATTCCTTTATATTCGGAACCTATATTTATCTTCTACACCTATGTTTTCTGCGACACGTCTTGATCTGTTCCCTACTTCATGTACTCATCATGCATATTTCATAGTTTCCTATGTCTAAGGCAATTGGCTTGAGCTTGATTTCTTAGGATGGAATAACTAGTATTTTACCCTCAGGGTGTTATTAAAAGTTGGGAGGGAGGTTAGCATGAGATCATGAAGTGGTCCACTGAGATAGTTAAGTTTTGGGGAAATAGCTCACAGTGGGTGGTGGCATTATGTTTTCAACTAACTCAGGCACGCTTGCCCCTATGAATTCCCTTTACTTGAGCTCGATAACGATCTTTTCTTTTTCTAGCTAGTTCATGATATTTTAGAGTTTAGGTTTTCTTGTTCTTTGGACTACAGAATCTTTTGCCATTGAGCTTCTAGAATGATATAACCTTAGGAGTACCATACTTTTTTTTTCAATAATCTTATGTAGGACAATCTAAACTTATCAAACTGGAACAACTCAGTTATTTAATGTTTTTGCAAGTAGAAACTAACAAGCATTAATCCAATTACCTCCTTTCTCTTTGTTGTTCTTCTTGTTGTGTATTGTGTATGTGTGTGTCTACTTGTTTATTGTTATTATTTTAAGAGTGGACACTGACCTTTTACAAAAAAACAAAAAAACAAAAAAATAGTTTTATAAGAAAATGTATTTAGCACTGTCAAATAGGCTGATCTCTCACTCTCATCAGCATCCTTTTGTTCTATAACATTTTTGCTTACGTGGGTAATTAAGGTGATTATTCTATTGTCCTTAGCACCCGACTTAACTATTATATTGATGCATAATTATTATACAGTATAGCAGTCTTTTGGTAGTCAGCATATTTGCTATTCTTGTAAGGATTGCTCGTCTATAGCAAGACTTTTTATCTTTTTCCTCTTTTCCATTTGTTTTATAGGGAAATTTGCGTCCAGTATTTCCATAAAGCACAATCAAGCACTAGCCGCTTTCGGAAACTGAGCACTAGTTCTATGAGAATTGAATCTTCTTCAGGAGGTATCGTATGCTTACTTCGTCATGATAAACATAGGGTACATCTCTGAATTGAGTTTTATGATGAGTCGTACGTGTTTCAAGATGAATTTGTGTAGCATTATTACGAACAAATTCATGAGATAATTCATCAGATACGGATGCTAGATACGCATCGGTCATGAGTTTGAGCTTTCATTTTGAAGCGGATCCTGGTAAACTCTGGATTAGTTAGCTCCTACGCAAATATATCCTAGCAAAATATTTGAGTTTGGGACATGTTTAACTTCTTCTGTCACTCTTAAAGAGTTGGCTTTCTTGTTCTTAAAAGTGCTCATCCACCGCCCACTGGACCAAAGTGCTTGTCTTAATCAAAGCCATTCCTTCATTAGCCAATCCTAATCTCCAAAGATTTGTTTTTGAGAGGGGATCAGATTAAACAAAAATAGTCCACAGACAAGATGATGCGTTTCATGACCTTGTCATAATGCAACGAATTCAATTAATACTTTTGTTCTTAAGCAAGCGCAAAAAGTGTTTGGAAAGCATCTCCTCTCTTTCCTAGCTTTCCCCCACTTGAGATCCTCCCCCCTTAGCAGGTAAACAAATTATTATCTCACTCCCTATTTCCTAAAATATTAAAACTTTTAAAAAGACTCTTTATTACTAGGAAATTCCACCGGTCAAATCTGAGATCAAATCGGATTTGTTTCCTAATCAAAACAGACTCTTAAAATATTACTAAAAATAATAAAAAACGGACAAAAATGTAAATATCTCTCAAACCGTAAGGAATTTGGCAAAACGAAAAACGCAAACCGAACCCTAAGGGGTCGGTTTGGATGGCTCCGTCTCGTCGAGATAGTCGATTTTCATATATAATTCGTCCAATTCCGACGTACGGTTTGAAAGTTACAGCCGTTTCTTCGAAACTAGTTATTTTCTTCGACCAAGCCCGTATTTGGGCTTGCGACTGTCCCACTTTGATATAAACGTGTCTACTGTGTGTTCTACATCATTTGGAAAGCATCTCCTCTCTTTCCTAGCTTTCCCCCACTTGAGATCCTCCCCCCTAGCAGGTAAACAAATTATTATCTCACTCCCTATTTCCTAAAATATTAAAACTCCTAAAAAGATTTCTTATTACTAGGAAAGTCCACCAGTCAAATCTGAGATCAAATCGGATTTGTTTCCTAAACAAAACAGACTTTTAAAATATTACTAAAAATAATAAAAACGGACAAAAATGTAAATATCTCTCAAACCGTAAGTAATTTGACAAAACGAAAAACGCAAACCGAACCCAAGGGGTCGGTTTGGATGGCTCCGTCTCGTCGAGATAGTCGATTTTCATATATAATTCGTCCAATTCCGACGTACGGTTTGAAAGTTACAGCCGTTTCTTCGAAACTAGTTATTTTCTTCGACCAAGCCCGCATTTGGGCTTGCGACTGTTCCACTTTGACATAAACGTGTCTACTGTGTGTTCTACATCATTTGGAAAGCATCTCCTCTCTTTCCTAGCTTCCCCCACTTGAGATCCTCCCCTTTATATAGCAGGTAAACAAATTCTCATCTCACTTCCTATTCCCCATAGCTAGCACTGGCTTTTCCCAACATTGCCAAAGCGAGTCTCCGTTGTCTGGCGTGGCGCGCTGTCATTGGACAGCTTACTGGGCTAGTGGGTCGGCACCGCCCGATATCATGGATGTAAAGCTTTTCCCTTTTTTTTTCTTGACCCGGTGAGGTTTCACGTCACGATCGAGTAATACCATGTTGTGGAAGAGGAGCTCAGAGTGGTCTCAGTCGCGAGGTCTCTGTGGCTTTTTTGGAGGCACGCGCGCAAGCTCAAGTCTAGTAGCTTTGCCGTGCCTATGGACTTTTTAGCCTGTCGAAAACCTTGAATAACTAAATCTAAGCCAGTTAAACCCTTTTTTTTAGGGAAAGGAAAGATTAATTGGTTTAACCTGTTACGTGAAATTTATTTTTAATCATTGGGGTTTCTTTTTATGCTCTTTTTGGGAATAGAGGGTTGTTTGCTAGTTCTCTTTATGGATAAAAAGGGGTTATTCCTAAACAGGAGGATTAGTAAATATCTCACTTTGAATGGTCAAACTCTTTAACTATGTCTAGGCGAGTTAATCTTGGCCATTTTGTAATTTTCTGTGTTTGGCAAATTCAGAATAGTTACCGCGCTTTGAAGGTCGTGAATGCCTTTTGTTTGCTTTTTTTCTTTTTTTTAACGAACACTCGGGGTCAGAAACATTGGCTTGATTATCTCCGAATTGCTTGCTCTTGACCCCTTGCTAGCTTCATAGTTGCAACCGTATTCGATATTAGTAGGTGAATACGGATATATATATATATATATATATATATATATATGGAGAGGTTCAAATAAAAACCTCACTATCCTAAAAACTAAAAACCAATCATCACCATTGGATCTATATTCATCCAATGGCTGAGATTAAAGCTGCATGAGGGTAATCTGGTAAAATAAACAGCACCCAAAGAGAGGCAATTAATGCTTCTGTTGAGTTCTCCATTTCCCCATGCAATCTTACGACTCAGGCAACCCAACAGTCACGAATATCAGCTCTCGTTCATCGTCCAGCAGCTTTCAATCGGGAAATTTTCCAGCAGCTGTCTCGTTCATCGTCCTTCAGATCTTCAGCTCTCGTTCAGAAATCGTCCAGCAGCTCTCGTTCATCGTTCATCGTTCTTCAGCTCTCGTTCATCGAGAAAACGTCCAGTAGCTCTCATTCATCGTTCTTCAGCTCTCTTGTTCATCGTCCAGCAGCTGGCCATTGCTCAACATTTTTATGGAGATTGAAATGGAGAGCTTGAATTCAGGTGTGCATGGTCTAGTTTTTTTCATTGTAATGGAACTAGATTCAGTATTTAAAAACTTAGTCATATGACTTATTATCTTGTAGCTTACATTCTTAAACATTTTATGCAGTTTTAAATGGACAGTTTGAATTCAGTTGAAGACGTTCTAGTTGTTAATCAAGAATTTGATGCATTGAATCGAGATTTTTTCATTTGTTCTAAATTTATAGCGGTAAATATTGGTGGTCTGGATTATGCAATATGCACTGTAGTTGAATCTACTCGATTCAGTTGAGTGGATCGAGATAAACTGGGTGAATCTACTCGATTCAGTTTAGTGAATCGCGATTCACTGGGTGAATCGACTCGATTCAGTTTTGTAAATCGCGATTCAGTTGAGTGGATCGATATTCACTGGGTGAATCTACTCGATTCAGTTTTGTAAATCGCGGTTCAGTTGAGTGGATCGAGATTTACTGGGTGAATCTACGCGATTCAGTTGAGTGAATCGCGATTCACTGGATGAATCGACTCGATTCAGTTTTGTAATTAGCGATTCACTAGATGAATCGACTCGATTCAGTTATGTAAATCGCGATTCACTGGGTGAATCTACTCGATTCAGTTAGGAAAGTGAGGATTTTAAATTTTTTCCAATTTCTTTGATCTTGTTAGAATAAGTCAAGTTTGGGGATTTTTAAATTTTTTATATTGTAAGATGTTTTCATTTGATCTAAATGGATAGCGGTAAATCCAGATTCAGTATATCAACACATATGATTGATGGTGTTTTATTTTCAGTTGTAGGCAGCAATGAACAAATTTACATACCACATGTTATAAATGCATCGGACAGTGATTTTGGGGAAGATGGAATGGACGAAGTTAGCTCTATTCCTTTTGAATCACCAGGTGGTGGTATGTATTGGAAACCTCGGGTTGAAGCTGAATTTAAACCTTATCTAAACCAAAGCTTTCGCTCACTAGAGGATGGTATAGAGTTTTACTGAGAGTATGGACGTAAAAGTGGGTTTGAGATCAGACGGCATACGGAGAAGAAACATGAGGACGGTACAGTTCTTCTTAAACATATTGTTTGCAGTAGAGCTGGCAGCAATGAATCAAAGATGGATGTTGATATTGATGAGTCTAGTGGCATTTTGAAAAAGAGAAGGAGAACTGTATCTAGTAGATGTGGTTGCAAAGCTAAGGTCGTATTTAAGTTTGATGGTTTGAAAGGATATAATGTTCTCTCATTTGTTGAAGAGCATTCTCATTCTTTGGTCTCCGGTAGTGGGAAACAATTTTTGAAGTCAAATAGAGTTCTCGGTCTCGCACATAAGAAACTTGTATTTGATGGAGCAAAAGCCAACATGGGGTCTAACAAAACATATAACTTTGCTAAAGAGTTTTGTGGAAGTTATTCTAATATTGGTGCTACTTGTACCGAGTTTAAAAATTGGAGTAGGGATGTGAAGCTTTATATTGGTGATCGAGATGCTCAAATGATCATCGAGAAGTTCACGGATAAGAAGGAGATGAGTGATGGATTTTTCTATGATTATGCAGTTGATGAAGGTGGTCGATTAACTCGCATTTTTTGGGCAGATGTTATTGGTCGAAGAAATTACGATGTATTTGGAGATGTGATATCATTTGACTCTACATATTCCACAAACAAGTAAGATTTTATAGTTAATCTCTTACGATTTTCAATATTGTAATTATATATCATAGTGAATCTTATATTTTTTGTATGTGATACAATAGGTACAACATGAAGTTTGTTCCATTTACTGGTCTCGACAATTATAAGAAGTGTGTTGTATTTGCAGCTGGATTGATAGCTAAAGAGGACATTGATAACTATGTCTGGATTTTTAAGGTATTCATGAAATGCATGATTCGCGAGCCAAAGTGTATTGTTACAGATCAGTGCCCTGCCATGAAGCAAGCTATACCAACTGTCTTTACAGAAGCACGTCACCGTTTGTGCATGTGGCACATAATGAAGAAATTTAACCAAAAGGTAATGAATCATGCATTCAAATATAATGAATCCTCAATAGATAAATACTGAATCTTTCGTTATATATTTATATTGTAGTTGGCAAAATGCATTTTGAAGATGGATGATTTCAAGAGGAAAATCAATGCACTGATTTGGAGTGTAGATATAGATCCAGCAACATTTGAAGTAGGTTGGAAAGATGTTATGAAAGAATATAATCTTGAAAGTAATGAATGGTTGTGTGAACTGTATAACATTCGGGAGTCATGGATTCCAGCCTATTATGCTGATGATCCATTGGCTGGTTTATTGCGTACTACATCAATATCAGAGAGTGAGAACAGTTTTTTTGACAAATTCAACCGTAGATCTGACACATTGACAGAATTTTATCTCCGATACGAGAGTGCTATGGAGAAGAAAAGGCATACAAACGCAAGATTAAACTATGAAGGAACGAAGTCGATGCCAAGAATGGACACGCCATTGTTATTGGAGAGGGATGCAGCAGAGTTGTACACTCGAACAATGTTTTATGAGGTACAGAAAGAGATAATGTCATCCTGTTATGATATGAGTATCAACAGTATATCAGAAGAAGATGGTGTGAAGATTTTTTCCATAAAGGACAAAAGGAGGCATGGAAAAATATTTGAGGTAATACTTAATATCGTTTTTTGAAACAATAAAAATTTAATCTATTTTTAATGTAGTGAATCCCGATTCAATGAAGTGAATCGCGATTCAATGAAGTGAATCTCGATTCACATCACTGAATCGAGATTCAGTGACCATTTCAATGACTTGTCATTTTCTTTATTTAATCGGTGCTAATATACATTGCTTTTTTAATTTTAGGTGAAACACACTTATTTGAACAATGACGTTCAATGTACGTGTAGGCTGTTTGAGAAAATGGGTATAGTATGTAGACATGGTTTTTTTACACTTAACCAAGCTGATGTAACAAAAATACCAAGACATCTTGTTATGAACCGATGGACAAAAGGTGCTGAAATGAGGCATTCATTGCAGTTCAAGGAAATATCAGAACAATGTAATGCAATTGAAGTTACAAATCGTAAGTTGAATGACATATGGTATGATTTCCAATCCTGTGTGAGTTTGGCAGGTTTAGATGGTGAGAGACTTGACTACCTGGAAGGGAAGTTGAAGGAGTTGAAGCACAGTTTGCGTGAATCTAGTTTGAAATCTGACACACAGACCAAAAATGATGTAATGGAGTTTTTTGTTGGCTCAAAAATACCAGCGGAAGTGATCGTTAAGCCTCCCATTGAAGGTAGAAACAAGGGTTGTGGACGGAGAATTGTTGGTGATTATGAGAAATCAATTAGTCAACGGAAGAAGAAGGTGCCAAGGCTTTGCAATATGTGCAAAAAAATCGATTTCCATGACGCACGGACATGCCCATTAAAGAAAACAATACAGCAAAGTGATGTTTAATTTAGTTGTCATATTTCGTTTCAAACACATGTTTATAAATACATTTATTATTAAAATTTCTGAATTGTGTAATTATTAACTACATATATTTACTAGATTATTAATTACATGGTTACGTTGTGTGATGTTAGTATATTGAATTGAGATTTACTCATATAGCATGTGAATTCCATTATTATTATTTTCATTATAATCAATCAAACAATCAAATTATTTTATTGTTTCTGTTTAATTGATTCTGGACTAACTATAATGAATAGGGATTCATTATAATCAATCAAACAATAAAATTATTTGATTGTTTTTGTTTAAGAGATTCTTGACTAACTATAATCAATATAGATTCAATGTAGTGAATCTGGATTCACTGAACTGAATATGAATTCAATATAGTGTAGTGACTAAAATAATACTGACTTACTGGATTTTTTAGTGTAGTGAATAGAGATTCAACTAGAGTGCATATTGCATAATCCAGACCAACAATATTTACCGCTATCCATTTAGAAAAAATGAAAACATCTTTCAATATAAAAAAACCTTCAATTATTCTAACAAGATCAAAGAAATTGGAAAGAATGAAAAACCCTAACTTTCCTAACTGAATCGAGTAGATTCACCAAGTGAATCGCGATTTACAACACTGAATCGAGTCGATTCACTCAGTGAATCGCGATTCACTCAGTGAATCGCGATTCACTCAACTGAATCGAGAAGATTCACCCAGTGAATCTCGATCCACTCAACTGAATCGAGTAGATTCAACATAAGATAATGGCCAAACAGTTATTCCAGATTAAATACATACAATCCACAATAAGTATGATTATTTTATTGTATGTTACATAAAAAATTGGATTATATCTCCCAATCTCTGCTGAAATCGAAATTCTTACACTTGCATTCACTACCTTCACAGTATTTTCATATATCCAAACCATTCACAAATATAGAAATAAAATTATGACAAAGCTATTCGTATATAGTACTCAATAACTGTAAACTTCAACATTGAAAAAACTGACAAATCTAGAAATAACAGATAGTGACAATGTACTCAATAACTTTAAACTTCAACATTGTAAATTATGGTGATTACAGATTCTCATTTTCTTTGACATCTTGTGGTCTTCCTCTTCTCTTTTTTGATATTTCCAGTCTCAGCATGGTGCTGTTGGGCTTTGCTAATTACTTCTTTGGCCAATTCATTTGGTGGTTCAGTAAGAATTTGGCAACAGTATATAGACCTCAGTCTATGTAGCTGATTTTTTAATCGCTCCTGTCGATATGAACAATAGTTAAGTAAGAAGACTAACTGTAAATTATCAACACATTTTTAGTTTAACACTTACACCCTCTCTATGAAAACCAGCGTTTCAATTTGCTGTACCACCGCCCATGTAGGTCTCCATGTCTCATGACAAAAATACCACAATCATATATATTTTTGGTCGTTCTCCACTCCATTTCAAGTCTGTCAGGCGTTAATGTAATTATTGCACTCGCCTTGTGATGTTTCTTGTCTGCCAAATATCTCCCAAAATTCTGGTGCTGTTTAATCAAAAGCAATCAGTGTCACATAATAAATGCAAATTATTATAGAATAATGTTTAATGTAATATACAAATTGTTTTGGTTGTTTATATGGAAACAGTATTAATTGCAGTGAATCACGATTCATTGGATCTAGCTCGATAGGATTTAATAGAGTTAGTTCACCTGTTCTAACTCTACTGAATCTTGATTTCTCGTACGCTAGTTAATCAGGATACACTATAGTGAATCAGGATTCACTATATTGGATCTGGATTCACTTTAGTGAATCTGGATTCACTATAGTGAATCTGGATTCACTAAAGTGAATCTGGATTCACAGTAGTGAATCTGGATTCACAGTAGTGAATCTGGATTCACTGGAGTGAATCTGGATTCACGGTAGTGAATCTGCATTCACTAGATTGAATATGCTTTCACTGGAGTGAATCTGCTTTCACTATAGTGAATCCCGCTTCAATTTAGTAAATGCAGTTTCATGTATTACTGTATTCCGCCAGTAAATGTTTAAAGTACATACAAAAGGTGGGAAAACATACCAAACCCTCAGGACGACCTTGGTATTTTTCCTTGTAATCTGGGCAGTTTTTGCTATTGTCAATCAGCTCCATACTTGGATTCTTTAGCCCATAGCACACAATATAGAAATGCTCAAACGCATTTATGGGGAAGAAGACCTAATGGTTGTGGAATTTAATCAGAGATTTAACAGATATAGTTAAAATTGGGCTAAAGAAGAAAAATATTGTCTTCGAATCTTTACCATATCAATCTCATTAAACTTCATATGTGGATACAGAGCAAGTTGCTCATCCATCCGGGAAACAAAACGACTGTATCTCAATTCATCATTGGCCTCATCTGTGTGATGAATGTTGCAAAACTGTACAACATAAAACTTGTTAAATAAGATGTAACTGAATTGTTATTTTAAAAAGAATAAAGGAAGATACTTACGGTTGTCTCAACATTGCAGAAGAATCTAAGAGGAGAATTTTCTGACTTCATTTTTTCTCTGTTGTTCAAAATATTGGACCAAATGCTGATTAAATTTGCCTCAATGTCCTCATCAGGAAGGAAAGTCTTGAAAGCCAGTAAGAAACATTCAATTTGTCTCCACTTAAAAACCACTTCACTGAAAAAACAGTAACAATATTCAATTTAATAAAGGGAGAAAATACTAAAAACAGTGAGTCTCACACATAAAAATAAAATAGATTCATAAGATTTAAGAACTCACAAATCCTCTTCTTCATCAGAATCATCAGCTGAATGCCTTGCTTTTTCTCTATGTACCCAATTCCATATGATGCTCTCCAGCTGACTTTGCCTAGCAGTAATCTGAGATACCCTCTGCACCCATGGTGACCGAAGAGACGTTGCAGGCTTCACCATCCTCTTTTCTTTCCTCCTTCCCGCATCTCCCTTATTTTCGGTCACCTCAACTTTCTTATGTTTACATTCATCTACTGCAGCAGCATCTTCAACATGTTTATCAGTTCTTTTTACAGGGTCATCAGTGACTTCAGATTCGACTTGTTTAGCAATCTGAACAACATCTGCCATTTCCACTGTCTCATTCTCATTATCCTGTGTTAGGCCAAGAGAAAAACTAGGTTCTTCAGTCTGTGGGGTACCACATTCGCTGAGCTTCCGCTTCACTGGTCTTTCATCCTTTTTCTTGCTAACAGACTCTATAATCTTATCAACTTCTTGAATAAAATTTGGGGAGACTTGGGTTTGTGGTATCTCAGCTGATTTTGGATCAACAGCAGGGGAAGCATGCATATCTCTACTCACATTTGTGTTAATGTTAGGTGTATCATCAACAATGTTTCTCTCAGCTGTTTCATCGTTACAGGTACTTACACGATGTCCACACCCCTGCACAAGAACATTTGAAACTCTTTGTTGAATTTGCAAGAGCTCATTGTCATTGGGGAACAGCTTTCTCATTGTCTCACACTCAGCATCATATCTTTCTTTTGCAGATTCCAACTCTGCAGCTCTCCGTTGAACCCTATCAATACAATCCTGTAGTTTGAAAATCACAGACGTTGGTCACCATAAATTATTAACATGGTTTGAGACAAGTTTGAATAGATTGAGATTACATTCAATGTATTTGTATCATGATTCAAATGATTGAATCCATAGTCGACTAAAATAGTTTCAGTTTGACTCTGGTGAATCGAGATTCAGTCGTAGTGAATCGCGATTCACTACAGTAAATTGATATTGAATTTCATTCAATCGACATCACTCCTACTGAATCGCGATTCACCTCAATAAATTGAAATTCAGTTTAAGTGAATAGAGATTCACTCCTACTGTATTGAGATTAAATTGAATAAACAATTTTAGTCGAGTCGATTATCGAGATTCAGTCGTAGTGAATCTCGATTCACTACAGTAAATTGATATTGAATTTCATTCAATCAACATTCACTCCTACTGAATCGCGATTCACCAATAAATTGAAATTCAGTTTAAGCGAATCGAGATTCACTCCTACTGTATTGAGATTAAATTGAATAAACAAAGACTTGCAACTTAATTGGCTAACCTTTCTAATTGTATCAACACTTTTAGGTGAGTTTCCAGTAGGAAGAGATGAAGGTGCAAGTTCAACCCTCTTTGTAAATGCACCTTTGCCAAATGAATTTGTACTAATTTCCTCCGACTGTCTTTCCTTCAAGGCCCAGTCAGTCCAGCCTATAAAAGTAGGGGTTGTTCTCTCAACCAATCTTCTCCCTTTGAACAGAACCCGATCGGCATAGAACAGCTAGAAAGACGTAGATAAGAAATTAAGCATACCAATTAGTAATTATCAAGTAAAACTACTTTAACTACAGTAATGTAAAAATAAATCAATATTATAAAATTGACTTACAATCAAGAATGCAAGAGGACCAGTGTAGAATTGTTTTGTCGGGTCAACCTTCCACTTGTGTTGGCTTTCTATCATAGAGTCAATAAAAAAAGAACACCAATTGTATGAACAGCACTGATCAACATTGTCACCAAGCACTAGAATCCGTTGGTTGACATACGGATTGCTAAGCGACTGGATCATGATGTTGTGAACGAGAACCAAGAAATTCAGTTTGAAAAAAGGTTAACATCAGAAGTCTGCTTCAGTTTGTCAGCCACAGCCCCTGGAGTAATTTTCCAACCATATCTGTCTTTGAATTGATCCCTCCAAGCATCTACCAATGATGACTTCCCAGTACTGGAGTCTGGTATAACCTTCCTGCCAAGAGGTAATCCCATAACTTGATGTACATCTTCCTCTGTGATACTTATTGATCCTCTGGGAAGATTAAGCGTAACGGATTCACTGTCAAACGACTGCAGAATCTGGTACCCCAACATATGAGGCAGTTCTTTTAATGCAAATTTTAAAAGACCTCCAAAACCAGCTAGTCTAACCCATTCTTTTTGTGAGTCAGAGAGTGACAAAACCATATCAGAGAATATCTTTGGAGAGACACGTATCCTAGTCAACTCCTTAGGTTCAGATCTCACTTTTTTTTAAACAAATTCTACAGTGAGAAAAAAAACATAATTAGATCGAATTATCCATCAGTTAATACCAAAAAAAATAAAGATGTTTAGTACACCAACCTTTTTCTTTGAGGTTTCCTCGCCGGCAGGATTATTTGGTGGTTCGACGTGGTCATCGTCACTGTTGTAGCTCACTTTTTTTCTTTTCACAACCTTCTCCAGTAAGAAATATAATATAATTAAATGAAATTATCCATCATTGAATACACAAATAAATTTAAAGATATTTATTACAGCAATATGTTTACTTTAGTGAATCTTGATTCAATGAAGTGAATCAACATTCACTTAAGTGAATCGAGATGTTTAGTACACCAACCCTTTTCCTCTTCATCCTTATTGTGGTCTGTTCATTTTCTTCATCCCTTGTACGCATTGATGTTTCCTCACCGACAGGATTATTTGGTGGGTTGATGAAGTCATCGTCACTGCTGGCATGTTCACAGTTCGTGTTGTGCTCTGTTGAGGTGTAGGTGTAAATACGTCTACATTCCCAACACCTGCTTTTTGTTTGTTCCTTGCGCTAGATCGTAGACCTGCTAAACAGATGACAATCCATTTTTTAATGAGATCCACTCAACTGAATCGAGTAGATTCAACTAGAGTGCATATTGCA
>BQKN01065023.1:286389-305462 GCA_022839385.1 Asparagus kiusianus
GCAGAAAGTGGCAAGATGCCCGATCAAGGATCCCCAAAAAGTCAGCCCAAAAAAGAGGATCCGAACTCAGTTGAGTTTCCCACTATTTATAGGGGATTTAGGGGTGTAACTGCCCCCCTAAATCTCTCCTTAATAAGGGTTTAATAGGGTGTAACTGCCCCCCATAAATCTCTCCATGATAGGGTAGTGATCCCTTCAAATCTTGGGGAGAAAACGGTTCTGAAACCGTTCAAATCGTGCTTGAACGAGTCAAACGCTGAAAACAGCGTTCTGGGCCCGAACTGTGCGTTTCTGGACCTGAAACGCAGAGTTGGGCCTAAAAACGCACAGGTCGCGCTGCGCAGAGGTGAACTCTGCGTTTTAGGCTGAAAACGCACAGTTGGGCCTGTTTTAGGCTGAAAACGCACAGGTCGCGCTGCGCAGAGGTGAACTCTGCGTTTTGGGCTGAAAACGCACAGTTGGGCCTATTTTAGGCTGAAAACGCACAGGTCGCGCTGCGCAGAGATGAACTATGCGTTTTGGGCTGAAAACGCACAGTTGGGTCTGTTTCAGGCTGAAAACGCACAGTTAGGCCTGTTTTAGGCTGAAAACGCACAGGTCGCGCTGCGCAGAGGTGAACTCTGCGTTTTGGGTTGAAAACGCACAGTTGGGCCTGTTTTAGGCTGAAAACACACAGTTGAGCCTGTTTCAGGCTAAAAACGCACAGTCAGGCCTGTTTTAGGCTGAAAACGCACGGTTGGCCAGTTTCAGGCTGAAAACGCACGGTTGAGCTTGTTTTAGGCTGAAAACGCACCGTTGAGTCTGTTTTAGGCTGAAAACGCACAGTTGGACCGCGCAGATATGGACTCTGCGTTTTGGACCTAGGACGCAGAGTTGAGCTCTGCCTGAACTCTGCGTTTTGATGTTATATCATATGGATGACCTCTGCGTTTTGAGGTTATAACGCAGGTCCGACCCGTGCGTTTTGATGTTACAACGCTGGTTCGACCCGTGTATTTTGATGTTGCAATGCAGGTCCAACCCGTGCGTTTTGACTCTGTAATGCAGAGGCGAACCTTAGCGGGCTTGGCGAGCTTCAGGCTAAGTCCAATGTTCTGACGAAGTCCATTCTTGCAGACGGACTTCAGAACATAACTTGCTGCGAAGAACAGGTCATAACTTTCAAACCGTAAGTCGGAATTGGACGAATTATATATGAAAATCGGCTATCTCGACGAAACGGAGCCGACCAAACCCACCCCATAGGGTTCGGTTTGCTCTGTCAGTTTTGTTAAATTCCTTACGGTTTGAGAGATATCTTGTAACCTTCGTCTTGGCTCCTTGAAAATATGAGAGTCGTCAGATTGTAACTCCCGATGTTGATTGTGAAAGCTATTGAATTAGGGCTTTCATTAGTTGTTGTGAAGATCATCAGATTGTAACCTTCTACGTGAAAGTCCTCAAATTATAGCCTTCTGGAAGTCGTCAGATTGTAACTTCCATCATCGGCGTTTGATGGGAGATCAACTATCTATTGTGATTTTTAGACAGCCTATACACCCCAAAATTGGTGTGTTTAGATTTAAGAATGTGTAGATCAAGTTTAATGAAGCGGATCGCAAAAAAAATTAGGGAATGATATGATTTTAGACCGCATCCTTAGGTGGGAGCCTAGGGTGTCACCTTATATTCACTTTTTCCTATATGGGAAAAGTGAATCTAAGGTGACACCCTAGGCTCCCACCTAAGGACGCCTAAAATCACATCATTTCCTTTTTTTTTTTTGCGATTCGTTCCGTTGAACTTGATCTACACATTCTTAAACCCAAACACACCAATTTTGGGGTGAACCCGTCATGTTTTGACCCTTTATCCACTTGCTGCAATTTTAACGGTTTCGAATGAATAGAACTTTTTGCACGGCTCAACGAATGGTCAAAACACAACGGGTTCATCCCAAAATTGGTGTGTTTGGGTTTAAGAACATGTAGATCAAGTTCAACGGAGCAGATCGTAAAAAAAATTTAGGAAATGATGTGATTCTAGGCCGCGTCCTTAGGTGGGAGCCTAGGGTGTCACCTTAGATTCACATTTCCTATATATATATTGTTCGCGGAAAAAATCAAATCTTTCTTCATTGCTGATTCCGTTACACTCTTAAATAACAACTTTTTGCATTACAAAGATCCGGTCTTTTTATAAGAACCGATTACAACGAAAATCAAAGAAAATAAAGAAAAATTACAACTTTCCTTATTTGTCGAACAAATCATAAGATCCTGTTATCCGGTCTCTTGCTTTTGTGGGTTGTTTGCCTGCGCCGGGGTTGTTTACCGTGGACCACCGCGCGATCTAGATCCGAGCAGATCTACGAAGTATTACGGGTATTATCCCACCAAGGAGATAATAGCTGGGAGGGATTGTTTCACCAAGAAAACAACCGCTCGAATCTCGGGATCAAAGAACCAAGCTTTGATCCGGAGTATAACGATGTAGATCTGAGGATTAGATTCCTTCAAACTCCTGCCTTGTTTGGTGCGGGTGCTCGCCAAGAACCGAATCCGAGTGTCCAAGTCTTCAAGCCTTCAAAACTCCGAGGTGAGGTCACAATCCGGCAGAGTTTCGGCTCTCCAAAAGTTCTTCCAAAAGTCCTCTCAAATGAACAACCACCCCCTCTATTTATAGGGCACCAGAACTGTGCCCGCGTGCACAAGAGAGGGGGGGGGGGAGGCACCGGCCACCTTGGGGTGGCTCGGCCACCGAGCCACCCCGGGTTGGCTCGGTTTCGGCCGAGTCCCCCCGGGTGTGTTCTGTCATTTTCCCGTCTTTCGGTTCTTCATTTGGTTTGTTCGGATTTTGATTTGATAGTCCGGGTCTTTATTTGGCAGTAAATCCGCCTCGGTGTTGGAGTTTGAATCCATTTTGTTGTTGGACGACTCGTTGACTTTCTGAACCGTTGGATTGGTTCCACATGCGAACGTGTTCCGTTGCTTGCGTGCCTCGTCGCCTCGAACGTCCGTTGATTTGTCGAATCATCGTGCCGAGCTATGTTAAGGGACCTATAGGCAATTTTATACGCCTACAGATACCCCCTCCAAAGCGTTTCAGCCTTATTCTTTTATAGAAGAGTCTGGAATGCTTTGGATATGATTGCCCCTACCCTTCGTCGGTGTAACGGGACCTGGAACGACTTTCGTTCTGTATTCCTTCACTCCTTCAGTCTATTTGGTGCTTTGTCGAATATCTGTAAGGATTCCGGTGCTGCATTTATTGTCTGACCGTTGTCGGAATTTGAACTTTGACGTCGATTCCTGATTTTCCAATCTTTTAGTTCGTGCTCATTGGTTCGACGTACAACTAACCCTCGGTTGTTGGCGTTGAGTTTTCATTTGCGACGCGTTGTCTGACGTCGTGTTATTGAGTTATCCTTAAGAATATTTTTAGAAAAATATTATCCAGGAACTTCTCAATAAAAATAGGGAATAGTTTATACTCGTATACCTTATTGGAGTATTTCCGTGCCCAAAATAGGCTAAACCGGCTTGAAAATGAGCCAAAAAAAGGCAGTAATTTGGCTCAAAAAAATTCTTCCGTTCCTTCCGAATGTATGGGAGAGACAGGAATAAACCAAGGGTGAGACCCTCAGTTGATTTGAAGTCGTTTCGATGCTCGATTCAACCCCATTTGGATTGATTTGGATTGGTCCGGTCCTGTTCAACTTGGTCCGGTCCGGTTTAAGGCTGGTTCACCTTATAAAAGGGTTCCATTTTTCTTCTTTTTCTTCTTTTCTTTCTCCTCTCTCGGGCCGCCCCCCCCCCCCCCCCTTGACCTATTTTTGATTTTCTCTTCCCTCGAGCATCCGTTCTCCCTCAAACCTTGATAGTCGTCCCGGATCTAGGCTTCCTTTTGATCTTAGACTGAAAAATCTACCAAAAACTCTATTTTTAGAATTTCTCTCAGGCCCCTCGAGCGCGTGGTTCAAGTTTCCTTAAAGATCTCATCTTTATTGGATCTCGAGCCTTTCTTCAGGTAAATCTTCCACAATCTTGATCTTTTTCATGTTCAATCCAATGTATAGAGTCGTGGGATTGTATGTAAGGGTTAAGGGTGTGATTTGACGCCTCGAGCTAATCTTTCAGGGGGTAAAAATTGCAATTTTGAGGGGTTTTTATGCAAAAATTAGGGCTAAAATTATTTTCTGAATCTAACCCCTTGAGTTATTTTGCAGGCCATCATGTCTCGTGCCCCGAGAGGTCGTTCCCCTGCTGTGTCGGTTGATGGCGCGCCTCCCTCTTACGCTGGTGAGCTACTTTTTTTGCAAATAAACCCTTTTTTCTTAGAAATTTGTAAATTGATCCTTTTTACCCCACGTTATTCTCCTTGGTGAGGCAATCGGGAAGAGCCTTGATTCTCCTTGGTGAGGATCGACGCTTTTTGGCATATTTGAGAATTTTGCAAATTAACCCTTTTTCCTTGAAAATTTGCAAATTGGTCCTTTTTACCCCACGTTGTTCTCCTTGGTGAGGCAATCGGGAGAGCCTTGATTCTCCTTGATGAGGATCGACGCTTTAAAGATATGTTTTGCTTGGTCAAAACCATATCTCAAAAATAAAGGGGGCGATTTGACGCCACATTGCGCTTTATAAGGCAGGGATATGTTGTCGACATACCCTGTTTTGTGATTGCACAATGTGGCCAAATCGTCTCACCCTTTATAAGGTAATGACTCTATCTTAGCTATTTGTAAGATGAGTTCAATTTTCTTTTATAATTAGGACTAACCAGTGTTTAACTGTTTATTTTGTAGTGGGATACCCTTCTGGATCATTCTCATCCCACGCAGTATATGGGCGTCGTGGCGAGTATTATTCGACTTCCGACGATCCTTCCCCTATTCCGGTTACTCCTCAGTTTGCTTCAGGCACATCGACTGAGGTTGCCCAAGTGGTGAGGGAAGGTGGGCCTCGAGCTATTCGCCAACTGATTACAGATGCGCCTTTTGTGAAGGACGCCAGCTCTACTCAGCCTCTTCGGAAGAGCGATTTCTTATTTGGTGATTCTGTCGACGACCCAGAAGCCGTATTTATTGATGCTGAGCAGTGGCTTCATAAGACCGGCAGTGGCTTCATATACTTGCCAGAGATTCCTCGGCATCGCTCATTGACTGAGCTCAGGCGTCAGGCTGTGACACGGGAGATGTCGTGGCGCCTGACGGAGGATCATGAGAGTGTCCATTGCGGCTACGTCACTCATCAGGCAGTTCCTGGCTCGAGCAGGAGTCATATCACCGGATTGCATCCCGGAGTAGTGGGACTAGATGCGCCACCACGTAACGAGCTCCTCGCCACCGCTTCTACCTTGAGGAACCGTCTTGCTGCTCTAGGACGTGAGATGCCCGCGACGCGTCACAGGTTTTATGGTTGGGTCCATTCTTTGGACAAGTTTTGGTGGACCCGTATGACGACATATGTCTTGAGCCGATGGGGCGAAGAGTTGCATGCTTGTGGCTTATATGCAGCTATCCGTGCCACCATGTATGGCTTGCCGGTCAGCGCGAGGCACTTCTGCGCTTTGTTCGAGCTTTATAATCCAGACTCGAACACTTTTCTGACCCGACAAGGGGAATTGGGTTTGGCTCTTCACGAGATGCACAGGATTTCTGGCTTGCCCATGGGACAGATGTTGTATCAGGAGTATTTCCCCTCTAATCATGAATTGAGCCAATTGAAGGATCGCATGCCCGACCATTATGAGACTCTATGGGACCTCACTTGTCACTATCATATTGCTTTGGCGCAGTCCGAGCCTTAGCAAAGAGGACCAAGGTATGTGTGAGTCTGAAGCAATTTGCTAATTACTTGTTCAAGAATCTGGAGAGCAGTTCCGGCGAGGATATTTGTGAGTTGGCCACACTCACTCCTTCAGAGGTGAACAGTCTACTGAAGAAGATTGACGCTCACTCTTACACTACTAGCAGTCCTGAGGGTGGCTTTCCTGCAAAGACCAAGTTCAAGTCATTCTTGTGGCATGCTACCGCACCGATTCGACCGATGACTCTTCTTGCCGGCTTTCTTGCTATCTGGTTGAAAAAGTGCGTGGTTCCATATCAGTCTGGCGACGCCTTGCCCTTGGAGGTACTTTACCCAACAGTTCAGCTCGCCTATAAGAAAGAACTCTCACTTCTTCCGGTGATGGTGGCTAACATCCATCGAGGACTTCGACAGCTTTCCAGTGCCTTCACACGGAAGGAAACTGATTTGCCAGGTCAGATTCCCACTCTTAAGGTGGAGCTTCCGTATGCTGACTTGATGGCTTGGTTCGTCCTTCACCGCTCGGATATGATGTCAGTACCGAATGCCACAGACCACTCTGTTCCCCTGTTACAATTGCTTGAGAATGACAGGTAGGAGGGACGCGGATTTTCTGATGTTAGACAGCAGCTGCAGGTCCACAAGTGCTGGGCATTTTCCACTTGTTTTTCGCAGTTCTCCGGCCGATACGGCGAGTGTTTGATAGATGAGGAGAGGTCGAGAGAGTATCGGACTCACTTAGACATCGGCTGCTTCAACTGGCTGGTGAACATTAGGCCCGGCTATCTGACTTTCCGGGTGAGGGATCAATGCTTCATAGAGCCATATCTACCTTGCCGATTCGCTCGCCAGTTTGGCTATGATCAGCTTTACGTCGGGAATCCTCGTCAGCAGCTTCGGACCCATAGTGGTTTGGTAGACGGTCTCCGTGCATGGTTGTGGACCGTGACTGGCTGTACTAGTGCCAAATTCAGTCTCCCGAGTATTGATCGGTAGTTGAACCTCACTTTCTTAAGCTGCAAATGGTTGCTAGAAGCTAATAAGACTATCCCCGTGAAGCCGATTGCAGAGATAGAGGCTGAGGAGGCTTCTCAGCTTGATTCTCTTAGGATTCGGGAAACGCTCGGGCACAGAGGATACGGAACAAGACTCGTCGGATTGATGAAGAGGGACAGAGGACCTTTCATTCTGCAGACGAGGTTTCAGGCGGAGACCCTGAAGATTATGAAGACTTTTCCGAGCGAGGTTTGCGATTCATCTTTTCCTTCTATCTTCCAGAAGTATTGAAACTGACTATGGTTTGATGTTTCAGGGACCACAGTTGATCAGGATGAAGAGTTCCGTCCTCCTCCTCAGGCGAGACATTCGATCCCCACTGCTAGGCGGAAGAGATTGGCCCGCAAACCTCGTGTGGCTTCACGAGCATCTGATATGGATTTGGCTGGTGATGATCCTGCTAATGACGGAGGTAACATCTACCCTGAAACCATCCTCTTGATTGTTCTGAACATTGACTCATGCTTTTCCCTTCTCTATATAGGAGAACGTGGAGAGAGCGAGATGAGCCCTGATCCCGTTCCTATATCTCCTGGTGAGTCTGACCCCCTGCCTCAGGTGGAAAGATCTACAGGAGTTGCTGACATCGGGGAGAGTGTCAATGTAGGACCTGATCCCGTGAATCCAGGTACATCTAACACTGACAATGTATTTTTTAGATGACGTACAAAGGAATTTGTGCATCGTCTAATTATTTCTGTATTTCTTGCTCCTTCAGATGACCTGCAGGAGGCGAATGAGGATTTTGGAAATCAAGAGGCTAATGCACCTGTGCAAGGTAACTTCTTTTTATTGGTTGTAGTCTCTTCATTCTTCTTTGACACTTATATTCTCTTGTGTCAGACTTCTCGATTGATGATTTTGACAAGGGAGGCTTGTTTGCGGACACTCCTATGCTGAACTTCATGTATAGCTCGCCCCAGATTGATGACCAGTTACCTGGGGATATGTTTTCTGAGTCCACATTTGCTAACAATCCCGAGGATGGTTCCCTTAAAGGTATGTGCCTCCTTCTGAGTTGATTATAGGACTAGCCAATCTTGACTAGTGCAGCTATAATGTAACGCCTCTGCGAATTTCGTTTTGAATTTGACAGGAGCTTTTGTTAAGAAGGACCCTGTTGAGCCGGTTGCGAGACCAACTACACCAGTTGATGCACCTGCAGCCGTTACACCTTCACCACCCCCAGCGGCTCAAGGGGAAGAAGGTATAAGTCAACTCATTGAGGAGCGCTATTCTCTTTTTTTTATTAAGACTTTTGACGGACTTCTCCCTTTTTTGTGTAGGGCGTTCTTCTCGTCTTCATGTCCTAGTGAAGGAGTTGTTATCTGACGACGATCCCGACAAGGTCGTCATCTGCATAGAAGTTCGCTCCTTCTTCTCCTTTGTGAATGCTATGATTGGCAAGCTCTTCCACGGCGGACTTTCACTTCACCAGTTTAAACCTCTCCTTAATTCCAGAGTCAATTTGATAAGGGAAGCAGGATATCCAGATTTGGCGAAGGCTATAGTTGACGATCTCGACTGCCTAGAGCATGAGCTTCAGATGTTTCGTGAGCTTCGAGATACCGGTGCCTCTTCATTTATTGCTGCTGAATTGGACACCCGCTTACAGTCACTGCGCGAGACTCAGATTCTTACTGAGCTTGAGATTCAGATGCAGCGAGACCGAGTAGCTCGAGTTGAGACCGGCCTTGTTACCAGATTATCTTCACTTGCCGAACTCGATTCTTCTCTTATCTCTTGTGAAACCAAGATAGACCGGCTTGAAAGAGAACTCCGCGAAGAAAATGAGACCTTGTGTATTCTTCAGATGACGAAGGCACAGGATCAACAGACCTGCACGGCTTTGTCTGATGAGTTGAAGTCTTTGAAGCAGAGGCTAGTCGAGATAGAGGAGACTGCTGCGAAGACTTCGACTGCCACCGAGGAGTCCATTAGAGCTGAACTTAGTCAAGCTTATGATGAGAAGCTGTCTAAGATCAGTCAGCAGATTTTTGGTCATAGTTTTGATGTATGATTTTGTTTGCTGAGTACTTTGACCTTTGATTCCTTTAGTGAAACTGGTTTTCGTTTTTATCTTTATTATGATTCGTCATTCCGTTTGAAATGATTGACCATAATACTCATAGGATTTTTGGCAAACCCTCAGCCATCAACGGGTTTGATGAGCCTTTACCGACTACCGTTTGAGTCGGGCTAGCATGCGGATTGTTTAAATCCGTTCGCATGTAACGTTGTGCTCAGAGATTGAATTCTCTGAGACTTCGTGCTATGATGTCGAATATATAGACTTCGCCATTATTACGGGAATAGGCTACCCGGCGACACGTGTGAGGTGTTGACTTTAGGATTTTTAGCTAACCCCCAGCCTTCAACGGATTTGATTAGCCTTTACCGACTACCGTTTGAGTCGGGCTAGCATGCGGATTGTCTAAATCCGTTCCGCACGTGACGTTAAGCTAAAAGAGTTAACTCTTTTAGTGCTACGACATTGAATACGTAGACTTCGTCTTTCTCCTGTGAAAAGACTAAACAGCAACGTGTATGAGACGTTGACTTAGGATTTTTGGCAAATCCTCAGCCTTTAACGGATTTGATGTGCTCTTACTGATTACCTTTTGAGTCGGGCTTACATGCAGATTGTTTTAATCCGTTCTGCATGTGACGTTGTGCTAAAGGAATGAACTCCCTTAGACTTTGTGCTACAATTCCGAATATGTAGACTTTGCCGTTGTTATGGGAATAGGCTACCCAGCAACGTGTATTAGACGTTGGCTTATCCCTACTTAGGCTTCGGGATAAAGGTCCCCAGAGTCAGGCTCTGGTACCTTTTTCTACGGATAAAGACCAAACCGGCGACGCGTGTTAGGCGTCGGCATATCCTTTCTTAGGATTCAGGATGAAATTCCCCACGCTTGTGAGGCATGGATTTTGGTGTTATTAATAACAACCTTCCACAATATTGAATATGTGGACAAGTGTTCTTTTCAACGGTTAAGAACAAACCGGCGACGCGTGTTAGACGTCGACTTATCCTTACTTATGTTTCAGGAGAAAATACCCCAGAATCGAACTCTGGTGTCTTTTTCTACGGAGAAAGACTAAACCGGCGACGCGTGTTAGGCGTCGACTTATCCCTGCTTAGGATTCGGGATAAACTTCCTAGGATGAATCCTAAATTGATAAATTTTAGAAAAGGAGTTGGTGTGGGGAAGGAAGAATTTTATATTCTATTCCCCGAGCAAGAAAGGAAGAATTTTATATTCTATTCATTGATTCTGGAAAGGAAGAATTTTATATTCTATTTCCAGTGCAAGAAAGAAACTAGAAGTGGGATCTCCACTCCGAGAATCCGGAAGATCTAGATAAACTTTACCTTTCATAGGATGAGTTATCTGATCGAAAGAAGAATTCTTCGTTTATCGAAGTGAAATTTCTACTTCGGTTATAACCATGAGAAGGTTGAACCAAAGAGAAAAAGAAAGGGAGTTCTTTCGTTTATCGAAAGGGGACTCCGAACTGAAAATAGACCTCTTGTTCATGGAAGGAGTCAAGAGGGCCAGAAGAACATTTTGATGGACTCACTGTCAATTGAAACTGATCAGTGAGGGAATTTGGAGGAAAAAGAATGATTTTGGGTTATCCTCTTGAAATATTAAATGTAATATTCTTCAAGGAACTTCCCGGTAAATGTGTCTATTACAAACGGTCCTTCCCACTTAGGTTCGAATTTACCTTTCTTCTTAGAGGTGAGGATTATTGGTCGACGAGCAGCAAGGACCGGATCTCCTTCCTTGAAGCTTCTTTGGCGGACCCTTTTGTCAAAAGCCCTGGATATTCTTGCTTGGTAGAACTCAATGTGTTGTTGAGCTTCCAAGCGCTTTTCGTCCAACCTCTCGAGTTTTTCAAGACGTTTTTGATGCTGCTCTTCAGTCGTCATCTCCGTTGCGAGAGCGATCCGAAGGGAGGGGATTTGAATCTCCAGCGGTAGCACAGCTTCACATCCGTACACCAACGAATATGGGGTAGCTCCCGTGGGTGTGCGAATAGTGGTGCGATAAGCCCAGAGCGCTTCGCCGAGTTTATCGTCCCAATCTCGCTTGTTGGTCTTCACGAGTTTTGACAAGATCTTAATGATCGTCTTATTAAAAGCCTCAGCTAATCCATTAGCAGCGGGATAATAAGCCGTTGACGAGACATCTTGAATCTTGAATTTGTCACAGAACCTGATGAAGGCGTTGCTTATGAATTGCGGACCGTTATCATGAATGATCCGCCTCGGCACGCCGTGTCGGTACATGACATGATGCTTGATGAAGTTGATGACATTGTTCGTCTTCACTTCTTTAAGTGGAATGGCTTCAGCCCACTTTGAAAAGTAGTCGGTGATTACGAGGATAAATCGATCACCTTTAACTGAAGGAGGAAAGATAGGACCGACAATATCCATACCCCATGTCTCGAATGGCCAGGACGTGGTTGACGTGTGTAACCGCTCCGGTGGTTGGTGCATATAATTTGCATGCACTTGACAAGCGTGACATTCTCGGGCGTACTCGATCGCGTCACAAACCATCGTTGGCCAGAAGTATCCCATTCTTCTATTCAATCATACAGTTTGGGACCAGGCTGATGCGCACCGCATTCTCCTTCATGTGCTTCCTTAAGAACTTCTTTTGCTTCTTCGTTCGAAAGGCATCGGAGAAGCAAATCATCATACCCCCGGCGATATAACGTACTGGTCTCGGTATTATAGAAGAACCGTGGCGCTCTTCGGCGAATAGATTCTTTTTCCTTTACATCCTCCGGCAAAATGCCATATTGGACGTAATCAATAATGGGAAAGCGCCAATCTCGGGACTCAGACCCGATTTGGGTTGAGTTCACCTCTTTGGCGTTTTCGCTTCTATCATCCTCCTCTTCAACCTCCATATCGTATATGGGTATGCAGAGTTGGTGTGATCTTACTGTGACTAGCAGTTCAGTTTCGGGCGGCTGCGCGAGTGATACTGCTAGTGCTGCCAGTACATCCACATAAGCGTTCTGGAGACGAGGGATGTATTCAATATAGAATTCTTCAAACGAATCCGCCATTCTGATGGCCTCCTGGTGGTACGAAATCAGATCTGGGTTCCTGACTTCATACTCTCCACGAACCTGGTTGACTATCAATTGAGAATCCCCAAAAGCTTCGAGATATTCGACCCCCAGCTCCTTGGCGAAACTGAGTCCAATGAGGAGTGCGTTGTACTCGGCTACGTTATTGGAACATGGATTCGTCAGTGAATAAGCTCGAGGCATCACGTGCTTCCCTGGGGAAACTAAGACAACTCTGACTCCGGAGGAGACTCTAGAACATCCAGGGGTTATTGCCTTATTAACTGCTCTCGAAGCACCATCAAAGTATAATTGCCATACTTGTTGGTGTGATGTGGTATTAACCTCGTGGGTTTCGTCTGGCAAGTCATCATATACTTCAACCGTATCTGTTGTTGGACTTGCCACCAAAAGATCACAAATCGCTTGTCCTTTGACCGACTTCTGCTGTTTGAAGTGCAAATCATACTGGGACAAGAGAAGGGCCCACTTTGCTAACCGCCAATTCATCGAACCCGGTTGAGTCATGAATACCCGTACCGGATTAACATTAGTGATGACGTAAATTGTTTGGCCAACCAGGTAATGTCGCATCTTCTGTACTGCGAATACCAATGCGAGACATTCTTTCTCGATCATCGGATATCGAGATTCGGCGCCTATCAAGGTCCGACTTAGATAGTAGACTGCCTGTTCGTGACCATTATTATCGTCTTGCGCTAGTAAAGCACTTATCGAGTGGTTCATCGCCTTGATATAAATCAAGAACGGTTTACCTGATTTTGGTGCAACAAGAACAGGGAGATTCATCAGATATGCCTTGATATCTTCGAATGCTTTTTGGCAAGCCTCGTCCCAAATAAACGACACGCCCTTCTTGTTTAGCTTAGAAAATGGTTGGCACTTCCCAGATAGATTTGAAATGAACCTCCTGATGTAGGCTAAACGCCCTTGCAATCCTCTGAGTTCTCTTAGATTTCTCGGGGGTTGCAATTCATTTATTGCCTTCACTTTGTCTGGGTCAATGTGTATACCCTTAGTGGTGACGACGAATCCAAGGAATTTTCCGCTGGACATTCCGAGGAAGGATTTTGTGGGATTCATCTTCAATTGATGACTCCGCATGAGATCAAACATCGTTCTTAAGTCTTTGATGTGATCTTCTTTGTTGCAGCTTTTTACCACCAGATCATCAACGTAGCATTCAACCGTTTTCCTGTGGTGTTTCTGGAAAATCTTAGTCATCGCTCGTTGGTATGTGGCACCTGCATTCTTCAGACCGAAGGGCATCACCGTGTAACAGAAGATACCGAGGGGCGTTCTGAATGCTGTATGCTTCTTGTCATCCGGGTGCATCTTGATTTGGTTATACCCTGAAAAGCCGTCCATGAAGGACATTCTCTCGAATCCGCATGTATTATCGATAATGACATCTGTGATTGGGAGAGGAAAATCGTCTTTTGGACACGCTTCATTCAGGTTCCTGAAGTCGATGCAAATCCTGATTTTGCCATTCTTCTTCATGACGGGAACAATGTTGGCTAACCAGTCTGGATGTTGTTCCTCTCGGATAAATCCTGAGTCGATCAACTTCTTAACCTCTGCCTCGATGGCTTCCATAATTTGCGGACGAAACCGTCTTTGCTGTTGCTTGACAGGTTTAGCATCCGGCTTGATGTCGAGGCGGTGCATTGCCACATTAGGGTCGAGCCCTGGCATGTCTTCGTAGTTCCAGACGAAGACATCAATGTATTCTCTGATCAGGGCAATTAATTCCTCCTTCTCATCTGGGGGAAGACTACCGCTGATAAATATGGGCTTCGGATTGGCCTCATCGCCCGTATTGATTTGGACTACTTCGTCTTCGGTGGGTGGTTCTCTCTGTTCAAACCTATCACCATATTGCATGTTCAGATGATGAACCCATGGGTCCTCCCACGTTGGTATTTGATCATCATCCTCCATCGTAGATGGATCAGCTGTAGTCATGTTCGACATCAAGGTCTTAAATATTTCTCCCAAACTTGTGTCGGAATCCCATCCTGTGGAATCTGCCGAGCACCCATCCTTGGCTTTGTTAGCAATTTGATCGATAATTTGCCAACCACATTCATCATCAGACGAGGAAACATAGCCTAAGCCTCTTTTGTGATGATAATAATTATCTGGTTTCCCTTTTGGTACATATGCCGCTTTGACTGGGACACGGGAACCTCGATCGAAGTATAAACCTTCTCTGAGTGTGAAGTCGTACCCTTGCTTTTCCATGAGCGTGCGTGCTTCCGGGCTATACTTAGATAAATGCAGACCAGATTTGTCATCATCTTCATCTTCTCTTAGGAAATGATCTGGCAATGGAAAATTCTCTCCTTTACCATAAATCACTTCTTTTTGTCCCCCTATCTTGGCAGGAACAATCTGGGTTGTTCTGAAAGAATGCTGGAGGCGTTTCTTCGTTACATAAGATGATCGGAGCGGCATACATAAATCAGGATTATCGTATAATCCCTTTATCGCATCATCAAGAGACAAGGAGTACTCTAAATCGTGATTTATTTCAATATCGGCAAGTTGCCAGTTACAACCGTCATCTGACGATTGTTCATCGTCAAGATTGATTACAAAGGGTACAATATCATTTAAAACAAAACCACCATTGTAATCGAATCCGGCCTCGGAATCAGCTTCTTCTCCACTGTCCGTGCCTTGGACCGATGGTTCTGTATCGGATTCATTACCATAAAGGAGAGAATCTGTGAAGTAATTCTCATACCCTTTGAATGGTTGCTTATCCGCGACCACCGTCCTAACTCTTCCATCAGTGTCGACATATTTCAAACACTGATGTAGAGTGGAGGGAACTATAACATTACTATGGATCCAAGGCCGACCCAATAGTAAGTTATAGGATGTCTCAGCATCAATCACGTAGCACGTGACCTCCGTCTTCAGATCGCCCATTTGGCACTTTATTCGGATTTTCCCCAAAGGTCTTGACCCGCTGGTGTTGAATCCGTAAATGACTGTGCCCGTAGACGCCAACTTGCTGACTGGAATGCCAAGGCTATGCATTAGGCGAAGTGGCATAATACTCACAGCGGAACCCGGATCCACTTGGATTCGGTTGACTTCGCTGGAGCCAATGTACCCGACGAAATACAGGGGCCGATCATGATTTGAATTCTTCGTCTGCATGTCCTCTTTGGTGAAGGTGATGCAGGGAATGTTCTTAGCTGCCACATTGCACTGTTGGGCTAACAGTTCCAGCTCCTCAGGCGCTGGCTTGATCCGAGTGAGAAATGCTTCTGAATCGGCCAAGGCCTCTTGTAAGGCTTCTCTAGTCTCCTTGGACAGTCGCAGCAGTTCATACAGCGTTATCCGTGCTGGAATATTAGCTAGCTGAGCCATGATGTCGAAGGCACGCGGAGTTTTCGAACTCTCCGTTTTATCTTTTCCAATCGGACGACTGAAACGAGATTGTTTCGGATTTTGAACCTCCTCGGGCCTCTTTTCTTTCTGCTTATCTACCGGCTGTCGTCGAGAATCTTCAACCGGTTTGGGAACTGTAATCACCCCCAGTTCTGTGAGAGTCTTGGCTGGTCCCCGTTTTGTCACCCCCTGCTCAGCTAATTGATTGCCAGGAGATGGATATTTGAAGTGATATTCGTTTCCACTCCGGGTCGCAAAGACCTCCTGTTCTTCGTCGGAAAGTGGGAAAGCGGGGATTCTTTCGTCATCTTCTCCTGGGATGGCAGAGACTCCATAGCAAGACTTCCCTTTACCCTTTGAGTTCTTCTTGGATGACGATCCGGCTCATTGTTCATCTTCAATCAGGTCGGGGTGAACCCAGAGAATTTCACCATTTGGGGCCGTGTGTGGCACCAGTCCCTTTTGGCGTTGTCCGTGCGGGTCATCATTCACCGTCTTCATCCCGACTTTGGTGACGCGCTTTGGCTCGAACCAAGTTGTAGGCACCGATCCAAAACTGATTGACACAGTGTTTGCTCCCACATTCTTTGCAGGCTTCGGGGTTATGACTCCTACGTCGATCAATGCCTGGATCTTGTCCTTGAGGTGGTAGCAAGACTTCGTTGGATGGTGGACCGCTCTGTGGTACGTGTAGTACTTCGGATCCGTCACCTTAGTGGCTCCTTCGTGATCTACGATCGCCGGCAACTGGATCTTATTGTTCTCCAACAAGTACTTGAAGATGCCGGGAACTTCATCATCCTTGAAGGAGTAGACTTTGGGAAACCTCGGCTCCGAAGACTTTTGCTTCTGAGACCGTTGCTGCCAATGCGGCTGCGATTGTTGTGGCGCTCGTTGCTGCTGCTGTTGCTGAGGTTGCAATTGAAAAGTTTGGTTAGCATCAACGGCATTGGCATGAGCTTTACCTTTCCCTTTTTGGTTGAAGTTCTGCTTCGGAGGATTTGCTGCCGGTTGGCCTCTCTCCGCCTTCTTTCTCCTGAGGAATCGCTCAGCTTGCTCTCCTCGAACCTTCAAATCCTTCCAGGTCTTGGATGGTGTTGTGCCCATTGCTTCCAACACATCCAGTGAAAGGTTGTTGTGGCAGGTCTGGAGGATGAATTCCTCAGTGATCGGGTCCCGGCAATTCATCGCCTTGTTCCGGAACCTCTTGACGAAGGTGTCGACTAGCTCCCCGTCTTTCTGCTTCTCATCGAGCAACGATCCGATAGAGATCTCGGTATCGTCATCGAAGAAGTTCGTGAGGAACTTAGTCTCCATGTCGTCCCAGCTGTTTATGCTTCCTGGCTTGAGGCGACGATACCAATCGAAGGCGGCTCCGCGAAGAGTGCCAACGAATGACCGCACCATCAGAGGCTCATTACCAGAGATGACCCCCAAGTGCGATTTGAAGTAAATCAAATACTGAGTAGGTGAACCCATCCCATTAAACGGCGTGAAGTTAATTAGACTAAACTTTGCCGGATATAGGATTGATTCCCACTCTCTTGGGTACGGACAAGGAATGCCCGTCTTTTTTATCTCTTGAGCGGAAATCAATGTATTGATTTTGCTCTCGAGATTTTTGATCTTTAGGCTTTCACCTGTGTCTTCACTGGCGTTCTCGTTACCACCCCCCGCGTTGATGGGAGGGTTATTGGCATTACGAGTTTCATTTGTGTCTTCATCTTCCAGGTTGTTCTGGTTAGGACGACTTGGTTCGCCTTGTTGGTTCCTCAATGCTTGGATCTGTTGGTCATGCATCTCTCTCATGTTCTGCATGGCCATTTACATTTCAAACCTAAAGCTTTCTTGTTGTTTGGCCATGGCATCTTCAAGCATCTTAGCCACTTGCTCCGCGCTTATCATGAACGACTCGCGGGGCTGTCCTTCACTGGACACGGTGTTATCAGATGCGATTGCTGAGCCGGCATCTGATTCTTCATCTCCCGAAGGTACTCTTGTTCGAACCCTACCATACGTTGCACGGATGATAGCTCCGGACTGAAGATGAGTTACTCGTCGGGGTATTTCTGGAATCGCCTCGGGGTTATCCTGAGTCGATATTCTTGTGCTGGTCATATTGGCGGTGACCCTTGAGTGTTCACCGTCTTTGACCATCGTTTTTCTTCGTTGGAAACGTCTATGCCTTGGTTTCGGCGCTCCAGTGCTGAGTCTTTCGAACACAGAAACTCTCTCAGGGACTGCCTTGACACAATTGCATTCCGACAGTACCGCCCGAATAAGCTTCGAGCAAGGACACTGAGTCTCGAACCTTTGAGGGCTCCTCTTTCTGGATTTACTTGTACCCCCGGCACGATAGTATAGCTCATCCGTTTGAAGGTTGGAGCAACCTATCGTGTGTTGGCACGCTCTCCCAGGTATAACGTCGTCGTCATCAGACGACAACGTTTCCTTCTGAGGATGAATTGTCTTCTTCGGACCATCCAGAGTCACACGCCTTGAAACGCGCCTTTGTGAGCGTGAATCTTCAGCGGGCTCTTGTACTTCGATGCGCAAAGTTATGCGTTTGGGTGCCGCGATTTTCTCCAAGTGTTGAGGGTTGCGGCGACCCCCAGCATGTTGAATTGTTTGGGACTTCTTCATTGGCCCCAAGCGTTCCTGGACTGGAGTTTTGCCTCGTTCTTTGGGAATTGGACCGAGGCGCTCCAAAACTAACTTTCTCTTCTGGGATGGTCCTGCGGGATCTCCCGGAGCAGTTGCAGAAATCACCGGCTGTTTGGATTGATTTGCCGGGTGTTGAATCTTCGGAGGCTGTGGGTTTTGCTCCTTAGCCTGAACCGCTTCAGACTTCGGCCTCCATACCTTGCGAGTTGGTGGCGGCTTTTTGACCACCTCCTTCTGCAGCTTCCGCCGGGCTTCTTCAGCTTTAGCCCGTGCTTGCGCCGATAAAGCGCGGCGTTTGCGGATACGCTCCTCCAGCGTTGAGCGATTCCGTTTGACACGAACCCACTCCATAGTTGATGGCTTGGAGGAACCACCATTCACTTGTTGTTGAGGCTGTTTGCCTCGTTTGCTCTTCAGATCCGCATGGTAGCGGACCCCGTCAACGGACTCCATGGCCTTTGCGAATTGCTTCGCAAGGCGTTGACGCTGCCTCTGGCGGGCTCTCTTAGAGAGAGTCACCACGCCTTCAACGGTGGATTTGACCTTCTTAGAGGCCGGTAGGACTTCACCCAACGTAACTTCGGCGTCGATCGGGGTGAGGTTGTCGTTGGTGGCTTCAACTTCTTCGCACCAACGGACTTTTCTCCTGGAGGAGGACTTCTGGGACTTCTTGGACTTAGGGGAGGAGGTAGATCCAGACGAGGACACGTACTCCTCGTACTTCTGTTGGTCGAACTCATACTCGACCTCCTCCACGACCGGGATCGAGATCCGCGGCTGCGACGCTCCGATCTTGGCAGCGAGATCGGTGGCTCCCACTTTGGTCGCCAGATTGTTCGCGGGAAAAATCAAATCTTTCTTCATTGTTGATTCAGTTACACTCTTAAATAACAACTTTTTGCGTTACAAAGATCCGGTCTTTTTATAAGAACCGGTTACAACGAAAATCAAAGAAAATAAAGAAAAATTATAACTTTCCTTATTTGTCGAACAAATCACAAGATCCTGTTATCCGGTCTCTTGCTTTTGTGGGTT
>BQKN01065023.1:335510-348547 GCA_022839385.1 Asparagus kiusianus
AGTTTCGGCTCTCCAAAATCCAACCATGAAAAATGAGCTCTTACTCCTCTATTTATAGCCTCTGAAAGCGGATCTGGGCCCAGATCTGGGCCCAGATCTGAGTGTGGCTCGGCCAAGGTGGCCGGCCACCTTGGTGGCTCGGCCACCGAGCCACCAGGCAAGAGGTGGCTCGGCCACCGAGCCACCTCCTGGTGGCTCGGTTTTGGCCGAGCCACCAGGTGGTGGCTCGGCCACCGAGCCACCTAGGAGGTGGCTCGGTTTTGGCCGAGCCACCAGGTGACTCGGCCATCGAGCCCTCCGGGTGTTCGTAGTTTTACCGTTTCGCCTGTTTTTTGGTTTCGCTGTTGATCTGGACTCTGATTTATTGATCTGAATCTTGATTTGGCAGTTCGGATCCTGATTTGGCAGTAAATCCGTTTCGGTGTTCGAGTTCGAATCCGTTCTATAGTTGGATGACTCGTTGACTCACCAAACCGTTAGCTTGATTCCGCACGCGAGTGGATTTATTCCGTTGCTTGCGTGCGATTCGTTAGCCTCGTAGCCTCGTTAATCCGCTTCGTCGTGTATCACTTGGCTTTGGTGTTGTGGACTAACGATCTTGTTTGGATACGTCGCCCGGTGGTTGGTTTGTCGAATCGACGTCGTCGAGCTGTGTTAAGGGACCTATAGGCAGTTTTATACGCTTATAGATACCCCCTCCAAAGTATTTCAGCCTCATTCTTTTATAGAAGAGTCTGAAATACTTTGGATATGATTGTCCCATCCTTCAATCGGTTATAACGGGATATTTGGAATGGCTTCTATTCTTGATTCCTTCAGTCCTCCAGGCTATTCGGTGCTTTGTCGAATGTCTGTAAGGGTTCCGGTGCTGCATTTATTGTCTGACCGTTTGTCGGAATTTCGAACTTGAAGTCAATTCTCGATTTCCTGACTTTTTAGCTCGAGTTTGTTGGTTCAACATAGAACTGACCATCGATTGTTGGCGTAATATTGTTGAGTTATCCTTAAGAATATTTTTTTGGAAAATATTCTCCAGAAACTTCTCAACCAAAAATAGAGAATAGTTTATACTCGTATACCTTATTGGAGTATCTTTCGTGCCCGAATGAGCTGAACCGGCCTGATAATGAGCTGCACCGGCCTGATAATGACCCAAGAAAGATAGTAATTAGGCTCAAAAAATCTTCCGATTCTTCCGAATGTGTGGGAGAGGAAAGAATAGACAAGGGACTAAACCCTCGGTCGATTTGAAATCGTTTCGATACTCGATTCAGCTTCAATTTGAATTCTGGTTCAAATCTGGTTCAAACTGGTTTAACCTGGTTCAAGGCTGGTTCAACCTGGTTCAACCTGGTTCAAGGTTGGTTCAGGACTGGTTCAAGACTGGTTCAGACTGGTTCATCCTGGTCTAGTCTGGTGCAGTCTGGTTTGGCCTGGTTCAGCCTGGTTTGGCTTGGTTCAGCCTGCTTTGAACTGATATGTTTCCTGAATCTGCATTCCCCAAGAATTCCGAGGATGGTCCTTTTGAAGGTATATGCCTTTTCTCATGTTAATTATAGGACTAGCCATTTTGTGACTAATACAACTATAATGTGATGAATCTGAAAATTCCATTTTGTGTTTGACAGAAGCTTTTGTCGAGGCTGTTCCTGTTGAGCCGACTATGGGACCAGCTACACCAACTGATACATCGATAGCGGTTACACCTCCACTACCCCCGGTGACTCAAGGGGAAGAAGGTATGAATTTAAACAGCTGAGAAATGTTATTTATTTCCTTATCAAGGTTTCTTGACGGATTTCCCCTTTTTGTGTAGGGTCTTCTTCTCGGCTTCATGTCCTTGTGAAGGAGTTGTTATCAGACAACGATCCCGAGAAGATCGTCATCTGCATAGAAGTTCGCTCCTTCTTCTCCTTCGTGAATGCGATGATTGGCAAACTCTTTCATGACAGACTCTCCCTTCACCAATTCAAGCCATTCCTTGATTCCAAAATAAACTCAATAAGGGATGCAGGATATCCGGATCTGGCGAAGGCTATTATCGATGACCTTGATTGCCTAGAGCACGAGCTTCAGATGTTACGTGAGCTCCATGATGCAGGTGCCTCTTCATTCATTGCTGCTGAGTTGGATACTCGCTTACAGACATGGCGCGATTCTCGAGTTCTTACTGAGTTCGAGATTCAGGTGCAGCGGGATCGGGTAGATCGGGTTGAGGCTAACCTTGCTGTTAGATCATCTTCACTTGCCGATCTTGACTTTTCTATTACCTCTTGCGAGACCGAGATAGACCAGCTCAGAAGAGAGCTTCGTGAAAAGGAGGAGACTTTGGGTATTCTTCAGATGACGAAGGTACAGGATCAGCAAGCCCATATTGCCTTATCTGAGGAGTTGAAGTCCTTGAAGCAGAAGCTGGTCGAGACAGAGGAGGTTGCTGTAAAGACTCTAGCCGCCACTGAAGAGTCCATCAGAGCTGACCTGGAGGATGAGCTTAAGCGAGCTTATGATGAGAAGCTGTCTGAGTTTAGTCAGTAGATTTTTAGCCATGGGCTTGATGTATGATTTTTTTTGCTGGATATTCTGACTTTTGATCCTTTTAGTGGACATGATTTTATCTTTATCTTTATTATGATTCTTCACTCTGTTTGGAATGATTGACCATAATACTTATAGGATTTTTGGCAAATCCTCAGCCTTCAACGGGTTTGATTAGCCTTTACCGACTACCGTTTGAGTCGGGCTAGCATGCGGATTATCTAAATCCGTTCCGTATGTAACGTTGTGCTAAGAGAGTAAATTCTCTAAGACTTTGTGCTATGACTTCGAATACATAGACTTCACCATTTGTTACGGGAATAGGCTACCCGGCGACGCGTATTAAGCGTTGACTTTAGGATTTTTGGCTAACCCCCAGCCTTTAACGGGTTTGATTAGTCTTTACCGACTACCGTTTGAGTCGGGCTAGCATGCGGATTATCTAAATCCATTCCGCATGTGACGTTATGCTAACGGAATGAACTCCCTTAGATTTTTTGCTACGACTTTGAATACGTAGACTTCGCCATTGTTACGGGAATATGCTACCCGGCAACGTGTATTAGACGCTGACTTATCCCTATTTAGGCTTCGGGATAAAGGTCCCCAGAGTTAGGTTCTGGTGTCTTTTTAGACAGTAAAAGACTAACCTGGCGACGCGTGTTAGGCGTCGGCATATTCTTTCTTAGGATTCAGGATGAAATTCCCCATGCGTGTAAGGCATGGATTTTGGTGTTATTAATAAGCACCTACCACAATGTTGAATATGTGGGCGGGTGTTCTTTTTAACGGTTAAGAACTAACCGGCAGCGCGGATTAGACGCAGGCTTATCCTTGCTTAGGTTTCAGGATAGGATACCCCAGAATCGAACTCTGGTGTCTTTTTCTACGGAGAAAGACTAAACCGGCAGCGCGTGTTAGGCGCAGGCTTATCCCTGCTTAGGATTCGGGATAAACTTCCTAGGATGAATCCTAAATTCTTGGAAAAGGATTGGTGTGGGAAAGGAAGAATTTTATATTCTATTCCCCGAACAAGGAAGAAATAATTTTATATTCTATTCCTTGATTCTGGAAAGGAAGAATTTTATATTCTATTTCCAGTGCAAGAAAGAAACTAGAAGTGGGATATCCACTCCGAGAATCCGGAAGATCTAAATAAGCTTACCTTTTATAGGATCGGTTATCTAGACGAGTTTTTTGTTTATCGAAATGAAATTTCAACTTTGGTTATGATCATGAAAAGGTTTAACCAAAGAGAAAAGAGGAGAGTTCTTTCGTTTATCGAAAGGAGGCTCTGAATTAAAAGTGGGCCTCTTGTTCGTGGAAAGAATCAAGAGGGGAATTTGTTGGTGGCTTAGACCAGAAAGACAATTTTGGTGGACTCACTGTCAATTGAAATCGATCAGTGAGAGATTTTGGTGGTAGAAATAATTTTGGGTTATCCTCTAGAATATTAAGTGTAATATTCTTCGAGGAACTTCCCGATAAATGGGTTATCCTGAATGTACTAGGGATAGTACTTTTTCAGGAACTTCCCATTTATTGGTATTAATTGCCTGACGCCCTCTAGAGGAATGAGGCGATATGCGCCGTTTGAGTAGACTGTGTCTATCACAAACGGTCCTTCTCATTTGGGTTCAAATTTACCCTTCTTGGAATTGAGGATTATCGGTCGGCGAGCAGCGAGGACCAGATCTCCTTCCTTGAAGCTTCTCTGTCGGACTCTTGTTAAAAGCCCTAGATATTCCGGCTTGATAAAACTCGATGTGTTGTTGAGCTTCCAAGCGTCTTTCATCCAACATTTCGAGTTCTTCGAGACGTTTCTGATGTTGTTCTTCCGTCGTCATCTCCGTTGCGAGAGCAATCCGAAGGGATGTGATTTGGATTTCTAGTGGTAGCACAGCTTCACATCCGTATACCAACGAATATGGGGTGGCTCCTGTAGGTGTGCGTATGGTGGTGCGATAAGCACAGAGTGCTTCGCCAAGTTTATCGTTCCAATATCGTTTATTGGTCTTCACGAGCTTTGACAGGATTTTAATGATCGTCTTGTTAAAAGCCTCAGCTAATCCATTCGTAGCGGGATAATAAGCTGTTGACGAAACATCCTGAATTTTGAACTTGTCACAGAATCTGACGAAAGCGTTGCTTATGAACTGTGGACCGTTGTCATGAATGATCCGTCTTGGCACGCCGTGTCGGTATATGACATGATGCTTGATGAAATTGATGACGCTGTTCGTCTTCACTTCTTTAAGCGGAATTGTTTCAGCCCACTTTGAAAAGTAATCCGTGATTGCGAGAATAAATCGATCACCTTTGACTGAAGGGGGAAAAATAGGACCGACAATGTCCATACCCCATGTCTCGAATGGCCAAGACGTGGTTGACGTATGTAAACGTTCTGGTGGTTTGTGCATATAATTTGCATGTACTTGACAGGCGTGACATCCTCGGGCGTATTCGATTGCGTCACGTACCATTGTTGGCCAAAAATAACCCACTCCTGATGCGATCATACAGTTTGGGACCAGGCTGATGCGCACCGCATTCTCCTTTGTGTGCTTCCTTAAGAACTTCTTCTGCTTCTTCATTCGAAAGACATCGGAGTAGCAAATCATCATACCCTCGATGGTATAATGTATGAGTCTCGGTATTATAGAAGAACCTTGGTGCACTTCGGCGGATTGATTCCCTTTCTTTTACATCCTTTAGCAAAATACCATATTAGACGTAGTCAATAATAGGAAAACGCCAATCTCGGGACTCGGACCCGATTTGAGTTGAGTTCGCCTCCTTGGCGTTTATGTTTCTATCACCTTCCTCTTCGATATCCATATTGTATATGGGTATGCAGAGTTAATGCGATCTCACTGTGACTAGCAGTTTAGTTTCGGGAGGCTGCGCAAGTGATACCGCTAGTGCTGCCAGTGCATCCGCATAAGCATTTTGGAGACGAGGGATGTACTCAATAAAGAATTTTTTGAAAGAATCTGCCATTTTGACAGCCTCCTGGTGGTATGGGATCAGGTCATGGTTCCTGACTTCATACTCTCCACGGACTTGGTTGACTATCAATTGAGAATCCCCAAAAGCTTTGAGATATTCGACCCTCAGCTCCTTGGCGAAACTGAGTCCAATGAGGAGCGTGTTGTACTCGGCTACGTTATTAGAACATGGATCAGTCAGTGAATAAGCCCGAGGCATCACATGCTTTCCCGGGGAAACTAAGACAACTCCAACTCCGGAGGAGACCCTAGAACATCCGTGGTTTATTGCCACATTAGCTGCTCTTGAAGCACCATCGAAGTATAATTGCCATACTTGTTGATGCGACGTGGTGTTAACCTCGTGGGTTTCATCCGACAAGTCATCATATACTTCTGCCGTATCCGTTGTCGAGTTTGCCGCCAAAAGATCACAAATCGCTTGTCCTTTGACCGACTTCTGTTGTTTGAAGTGCAGATCATACTGGGACAAGAGAAGGGCCCACTTCGCTAACCGTCAATTCATCGAATCCGGTTGCGTCATAAATACCCGTACTGGATTAACATTAGAGATAACGTAAATCGTCTGTCCGACCAAATAATGCCGCATCTTTTGTACTGCGAATACCAATGCGAGGCATTCTTTCTCAATTATCGGATATCGGGACTCAGCGCCTACCAAAGTCCGACTTAAGTAATAAACCGCCTGTTCGTGACCATTATCATCGTCTTGTGCTAATAAAGCACTTATTGAATGGTTCATCGTCTTGATGTAAATCAAGAACGGTTTACCTGCTTTTGGTGCGACAAGAACAGGGGGATTTGTCAGATACGTTTTGATGTCTTCGAGTGCTTTTTGGCAGGCGTCGTCCCAAATAAATGACACACCTTTCTTGTTTAGCTTAGAAAAAGGTTGATACTTCCCAGAAAGATTTGAGATGAACCTCCGGATGTAAGCTAAGCGCCCTTGCAATCCTCTGAGTTCTCTTAGATTTCTCGGGGGCTGCAATTCATGTATCGTCTTCACTTTGTCAGGATCGATGTGTATACCTTTAGTGGTGACGACGAATCTAAGGAATTTTTCGCTGGACATTCCAAGGAAGGATTTAGTGGGGTTCATCTTCAATTGATGACTCCGCATGAGATCGAACATCGTCTTCAAGTCCTTGATGTGATCTTCTTTGTTGCGGCTTTTTACAACCAAATCGTCAACGTAGCACTCGACTGTTTTCCTGAGGTGTTCTTAGAAAATCTTAGTCATTGCTCGCTGGTACGTGGCGCCTGCATTCTTTAGACCGAAAGGTATCACCGTGTAGCAGAAGACACCGAGAGGCGTTCTGAATGCTGTATGCTTCTCATCATCCGGGTGCATCTTGATCTGATTATATCTTGAGAAGCCATCCATAAAAGACACTCTCTCAAATCCGTACGTATTGTCGATGATGACGTCCGTGATTGGGAGAGGAAAGTCATCTTTTGGACATGCCGCATTCAGGTTCCTAAAGTCGATGCAAATCCTGATTTTACCGTTCTTCTTCATGACGGGAACAATATTGGCTAGCCAATCGGGGTGTTGCTCCTCTCGGATAAATCCTGAGTCGATCAACTTCTTAACTTATGCCTCAATGGCTTTCATAATCTACGGACGAAACCGTCTTTGCTGTTGTTTGATAGGTTTGGCATCCGACTTGATATCGAGGCGGTGCATTGCCATATTAGGGTCGAGCCCTGGCATGTCCTCATAGTTCCAAGCGAAGACGTCAATGTATTCCCTGATGAGAGCGATTAACTCCTCCTTCTCATTTGGGGGAAGACTATCGCTGATGAATATGGGCTTTGGGTTGGCCTCATCGCCCATGTTAATTTGGACCATTTTATCTTCAGTAAGGGATTCCCTCTGTTCGAACCTATCACCGTACTGTATGTTCAGGTGATGAACCCATGGGTCTTCTCACGTTGGCATTTGATCGTCGTCCTCCATTGTGGATGGATCAGCTGTAGTCTTGTTCGACATGAGGGCTTTGAATACCCCCCCCCCCAGACTTGTATCGGAATCCCATTCTGAGGAATCTGACGAGTACCCATCTTTGTATTGCCTAGACGATGGGTTATTGATTAACCAACAACATTCGTCTTCTGAAGAAGAGACATACCCTAATCCTCGTCTGAACTTATAATAGTCATCCGGTTTTCCTTTTGGTACATATGCTGCTTTGACTGGAATGCGGGAACCTCGATCGAAGTATAAACCTTCTCCGAGTGTGAAATCCTGTCCCTATTTTTCCATAATCTTGCGCGCTTCCGGACTATACTTAGATAAATGTCGACTAGGTTTGTCATCATTCTCATCCTCTCTTAAGAAATGATCTGGTAATGGAATATTCTCTCCTTTACCGTAAATCACTTCTTTTTCGCCTCCTATTTTGGCAGGGATCACCAGGGTTGTCCCAAAAGAATGCTGGAGGCTTTTCTTTGCTACATAGGACGATCGAATCGGCATATATAAATCAGGATTATCATACAATCCCTTTATCACATCATCAAGAGACAGTGAGTACTCTAAATCATCATTTATTTCAATATTGGTAAGTTGCCAGTTATAACTGCCATCTGACGATTGTTCATCGTCAAAATTTGATTACAAAGGGTACAATGTCATTTAAAACAAAACCTCCATTGTAATCGAATCCGGCTTCGGTATCAGCTTCTTCTCCGCTGTCCGTGCCCTGGGCCGATGGTTCAGTATCGGATTCGTTACCATAAAGGAGAGAATCAGTAAAATAATTCTCAAACCCTTTGAATGGTTGCTTATCCGCGACCACCGTCCTGACCTTACCATCAGTGTCAACATATTTCAAATACTGATGGAGAGTGGAAGGAATTATAACGTTACTATGGATCCAAGGCCGACCCAGTAGTAAGTTATATGATGTCTCAGCATCAATCACGTAACATGTGATTTCCGTCTTCAGATCACCCATTTGATATTTTATCCGGATCTTTTCCAAAGGTCTTGATCCGCTGGTGTTGAATCCATAGATAACAGTGCCTGTAGACGCCAATTTACTGACTGGAATGCCGAGGCTATGCATCAAGCAAAGCGGCATAATACTCATAGCGGAACCCGGATCCACTTGGATTCGGTTGACTTCGCTGGAGCCAATGTACCCGATGAAATATAAGGGTCGATCATGGTTCGAATTCTTCATCTGCATATCCTCTTTGGTGAAGGTAATACAGGGAAGGTTCTTAGCCGCTATATTACAGTGTTGAACTAACAGTTCTGGCTCTTCAGGTACCGGCTTGACCTGAGTAAGGAACACTTCTGAATTGGTCAGGGCTTCTTGCAATGCTTTCCTGGTTTCTTTAGACAACCGCAACAACTCATACAGTGTTATCCGTGCTGGAATGTTGGCTAGTTGAGCCATAATATCAAAAACGCGTGGAGTGTTCGAGCTCTCCGGTTTATCTTTTTCAATCGGACGATTGAAACGAGACTGCTTCGGATTCTGCACCTCTTGTGGCCTCTTTTCTTTCTGTTATCAACCGGCTGTCGTCGAGCTTCTTCAACCGGTTTAGGAGCCGCAATCACCCCCAGCTCCGCGAGAGTTTTGGCTGGTCCCCGTTTAGTCACCCCCTGCCCAGCTAACTGATCACTAGGTGATGGATAGTTGTAGTGATACTCGTTTCCGCTTCTGGTGGCAAAAACTTTTTGTTTTTCTTCAGAGAGCGGGAAAGTAAGAACTTCATCACCATCCTCTTCGAAGATTGCGGAAGTGGCATTGTAGGACTTGCCTTTACCCTTTTTGGTAGAGGAAGTCGTCCATTGATCGTCCTCAATAAGATCAGGGTAGACCCAGAGGATTTCGCCATTTGGGGCTGTGTGTGGCACAAGTCCTTTTTGGCGCTGTCCGTACGGGTCATCGTTCACCATCTTCATTCCGACCTTGGTGATGCGTTTTGGCTCAAACCATGTCGTGGGCACTGATCCAAAGCTGATTGATACTGTATTTGCTCCTACGTTCTTAGACGGCTTCGGGGTTATGACGCCCACATCAATTAACGCCTGGATCTTATCTTTGAGATGGTAGCATGACCTTGTAGGATGATGGACCGCTCTATGATATGCGCAATACTTCGGATCCGTCACTTTGCTAGCCCCTTCTTGATCCACGATCGCTGGCAGCTGGATTTTGTTCTCCAACAGGTAGTTAAAGATAACGGGAATTTCGTCATCTTTGAAGGAGTACACTTTAGGAAACCTTGGCTCCGAAGACTTCTGCTTCTGAGATCGTTGTTGCCATTGCGACTGCGATTGTTGTGGCGCTCGTTGCTGTGGCTGTTGCTGAGGTTGCAATTAAAAAGTTTGATTAGCATCAACTGCATTAGCATGCGCCTTACCTTTACCTCGTTGGTTAAAATTCTGTGTTAGAGCATTCGTCGCCTGCTGGCCTCTCTCCGTCTTCTTCCTTCTGAGGAATCGCTCGGCTTGTTCCCCTCGGACCTTCAAATTCTTCCACGTCTTGGACGGTGCTGTCCTCATTGCTTCCAACACGTTCAATGCAAGGTTGTTGTGGCAGGTCTGGAGAATGAATTCCTCCGTGATCGGGTCCCGACAGTTCATCGCTTTGTTCCGGAACCTTTTGACGAATGTATCAACTAATTCCCCGTCTTTCTGTTTCTCGTCGAGCAACGACCCGATGGATATCTCGGTGTCGTCATCGAAGAAGTTGGTGAGAAATTTAGTCTCCATGTCGTCCCAGCTATTCACGCTTCCTGGCTTGAGGTGGCGATACCAATCGAAGGCGGCTCCACGAAGAGTACCCACGAAGGACCGTACCATCAGAGGTTCGTTACCAGAAATAACCCCCAAGTGTGATTTGAAGTAAATCACATGCTGAGTGGGTGAACCCTTCCCATCAAACGGCGTGAAGTTTATTAAGTTGAACTTCGCCGGATACGGGATTGATTCCCATTCTCTCGGGTATGGACAAGGAATGCCTGTCTTCTTTATCTCTTGAGCGGAAATCAACGTATTGATTTTGCTCTCGAGATTTTTGATCTTTAAACTTTCACCTGTATCTTCGTTAGCATTCTCATTGCCACCCCCTATATTGACGGGAGGATTATTGGCATTGTGAGCTTCATCCGCATGCGTGTCCTCATCTTCCTGATTAACCTGGTTACGACGACTTGTCTCGCCTTGCCGGTTCGTCAGTGCTTGGATCTGTTGGTCATGCATTTCTCTCATATTCTGCATGGCCATCTGTATCTCGAACCTGAAGCTCTCTTGTTGTTTGGCCATGGCTTCTTCGAGCATCTTAGCCACTTGTTCCGCGCTTATCATAAATGACTCGTGGGATTGTCCTTCACTGGACACTATGTTATCTGATGTGACTGCAGAGCCAGCATCCGATTCTTCATCTCCTGAAGGCAGTCTTGTCCGAACCCTACCATATGTTGCTCGTATGATGGCTCCGGACTGCAGACGAGTTACCCGCCGAGGTATTTCCGGAATCGACTCGGGATTATCCTGTGTCGATGTCCTTTTGCTGGTCATATTAGTGGTGACCCTCGGGAATTCTCCATCTTCAACTACCGTTCTTCTTCGGCGAAAACACCTATGCCTTAGTTTTGGCGTTTCAGTACTGAGTCTTTCGAAAACCGAAACTCTTTCGGGGACTGTCTTGACACAATTGCATTCAGACAATACTACCCGAATGAGTTTGGAACAGGGGCATTGAGTCCCTAATTCTCGAGGACTCCTTTTCCTGGTTTTATTCGTACCCCCAACACGATAGTACAACTCGTCGGATTAACGATTAGAGCAACATATCGTCTGTCGGCACGACTTCTCAGGTACAACGCTATCGTCATCAGACGACGACGTTTCCTTCTGAGGGCGAACTGCCTTCTTTGGGCTTTCAAGAGTCACGCGCCTCGAAACATGCCTTTTTGGGCGTGAGTTCTCAGCGTGCTCCTGGACTTCAATGCGCAGAGTGGTGCGCTTATCTGTCATAAACTCCTTATCATGCTGAGGGTGGCGGCGACTCCCAGCATGTTGATTCGTTCGGGGCTTCTTTAGTGGGCCCAAACGTTCTTGAGCTGGAGCTTTGCATCGTTCCTCGGGAAGTGGACCGAGGCGCTCCAAAACTGACCTCCTCTTATGGGGACGGTCCTGCGGGATCTCCTGGCGATTTAGGTTGGTTCGCCGGAGGTAGAACCTTTGTTGAATGCTGCAATGGTTGCTTCCTAACCTGAATCGCCGTTTCAGACTTAGGCCTCCATACTTTGCGGATCGGTGGCGGCTTCTTGGCCACTTCATTCTGCAGTTTTCTACGGGCTTCTTTGACTTGAGCCCGTGCCTGCGCTGACATTGCGCGATGCTTGCGAATGCGCTCTTTCAGCATCGAACGATTCCGTTTGACACGGACCCATTCCATCGTTGGCGGCTTAGAAGAGCTGTCGTTGATCAGTTGCTGTGGCTGTTTGCCTCTTCTGTTCTTCAGATCCGCCTTAGCGGATCCCGTCAACGGATTCCATTGCCTTCGCGTATTGTCACGCCAAGCGTTGACGTTGCCTTTGATGGGCTCTCTTCGAGAGAGTCACCACGCCCTCTGCGGCGAAAGAGTTGGCCAGAACAGATCTGACCTGGTTGGAGGTTGGGGGAATCTCACCCGATGCAACTTTGGCATCAAACGGGGCGAGATCTTCGTTGGTGTTTTCTACATCTTCATACCAACGGACTTTTCTCCTAGAGGAGAGCTTCTTGGACTTGCGGGGGGAGGTGGATCCGGACGAGGATGACAGGTACTCCTCGAACTTTTGCTGGTCGAATTCATACTCGACCTCCTCTATGACCGGGATTAAGATCCACGGTTGCGACGCTTCGATCTCGGCAGCGAGATCGTCGGCTCCCACTGTGGTCGCCAGATTGTTCGCGGGAAAAATTGTGGCTTTCATTGAATTCATCGTACTCTTTAGTAGCAGTTTATCGATTACAAAGATCCGGTCTTTTTATAAGATCCGGTTACAACGAAATCAAAAAAAAGAAATAAAAATTACAACTTTTTCCTTCTATGTCGAACGAATCACGAGCTCCTGTTTTGCGGTCGCTCGCTTGCGTGGGTTTTTTGCCTGCGCCGGGGTTTATCCGTGGACCACCGCGCGATCTAGATCCGGTCGGATCTACACGGTATAGCGGGTGTTATTTCGCCAAGGAAATAACAGCCGAGGGGATTATTTCGCCAAGGAAATAATAGCCCAAGTATCGAAATCGACCAAGCGAAATCGAGACTCTTCTCGGGATCAAAGGCTAAGCTTTGATCCGGAGGGAAACCGTGTAGATCTCAGATCTGATCTCTCTCGAACTCCTGCCTAATATAGCGAGGATGATCGCCAAGAACCAGATCTGAGAGTCCGAGTCTTCTAAGCTTGAAAATCCGAAGGCGAGTTCTCAATCCAGCAGAGTTTCGGCTCTCCAAAATCCAACCATGAAAAATGAGCTCTTACTCC
>BQKN01065023.1:348947-364188 GCA_022839385.1 Asparagus kiusianus
TGGCTCGGCCACCGAGCCACCTAGGAGGTGGCTCGGCCACCGAGCCACCTCCTAGTGGCTCGGTTTTGGCCGAGCCACCAGGTGACTCGGCCACCGAGCCCTCCGAGTGTTCGTAGTTTTGCCGTTTCGCCCGTTTTCCGGTTTAGTTGTTGATCTGGACTCTGATTTATTGATCTGAATCCTGATTTGGCAGTTCGGATCCTGATTTGGCAGTAAATCCGTTTCGGTGTTCGAGTTCGAATCCGTTCTATAGTTGGATGACTCGTTGACTCACCAAACCGTTAGCTTGATTCCGCACGCGAGTGGATTTATTCCGTTGCTTGCGTGCGATTCGTTAGCCTCGTTAATCCGCTTCGTCGTGTATCACTTGGCTTTGGTGTTGTGGACTAACGATCTTGTTTGGATACGTCGCCCGGTGGTTGGTTTGTCGAATCGACGTCGTCGAGCTGTATTAAGGGACCTATAGGCAGTTTTATACGCCTACACCCATTGGTTATTAACCCTTGCTAATTAAGATTGATATGCTATTGGAAGTTATTTATTGTTATTTTTAGGAGAAATGTGTAGTTATTCAGTGGCTTCATTTTTTAGATCAATGGTTTATTTGATGTTCATTACCTATGAAATCGTGGGGTTTATTCCTTATCTGTAATGAATCCAAGTTGGAAGCTGAGGGTATCCATTATGCTTCAACTTTACATTTTAAGATAAAAAGTTTCTTCAACATCAGTATTGAAGCCCAAGGAACAGGGGATAGAAATTCATGCCAATTTTTCCGCATACTTTTTGATTGTGAATAAATGGGACAGCTAACCTTTTCTCCACTGCTAAAATCATGTACTTTCTGCTTATTTGCACTTACATAATTGATAATTCATAATTTCGTGATCTCCCACCATTGGGAAGTAATTTCTCTAGGCTATGTTTTGTTTGAGTGGAAACGGAAGAATGAGAAAAAGTGGGTGAGGAAATAAATTCCACTGTTTGGTTAGAAAGAAAATAAAATGGTGAGAATTTAGAAGGAAAATAGCCGTGAATTTTTCACTTCCCCTTTCCTCATTAAACCCAATGAAAAATGAGAGAAGGAGAGAAAAATCCAAATCTAGAGAGGACGCTGGACGATGGATGCCATCATCTGACATCAAACCTTACTGTCATCACCACATCATCCCTTGCGGTCTTGCTACATTCCATGTGGGGTTTGATGGGGGCCATGTAGACCCTACTAGTGAGTGATAAATCAAACAAGAAGCTAACTAAGTGTTGTATTTGCCCAAGGCAAGGAAGCAATGAAATAAATAAACAAAAATGCCCCAGGGACCCCAAATAGGGGACCCAAGGGGGGGCATGTGAAGTGTCCCCCTGAATGCATGATGCATTATTCATGAATAAGGCATCATGCATTTAGGGGGGGCACCTCACATGTCCCCCCTTGGGTCCCCTATTTCGGGTCCCTATAGCTGCGCCCATAAATAAAAGAAGTTTATTCTTTCATATATATAGGTTTACACATATGAGCAAAAAAAATCAAACAATAAAATTTTTGCATGTCTACAGGTTTAAATTCAATGGTTGAATCAATGTATAAAATATATTATTTTTAACATTCAATAGTACTTATTGATTTTTTTACTGTTGTATTAATTTCTTAATTGTGCGCACTAATTTAAAAATCAAAAGTGAAAATACATGTCACACTCCTTCAGTGATGTATATAAAAGATTTTTTTGTTGGATATTGTCTACATTAAGGCCGAATTTGTACTCAATTCATTATCTTATTTTCGTAATTTTCAAATTATCGAATTATTTCCAAATATTAAATTGATATAGATTGTAAGAAAATATTGAGTTAATTGAATTTCTTGTCATTTTTATAAAAATTAATAAAAAAGAGAAATTTTCACTTTATCATTTTCCTTCAAGATTCTTCCAAACCAAATATCACAAAGTAACTTATTTCTCTTTCCTTCTCTTTTCTTTTTTTAATTTTCCTTTCATTTTATTTTCTCTTATTTTCCGTCAAATTGAACATAGCCTTACTATCCTTGCTTATTACCTCTATTGATTTTGCCTTCCTTTCTATCTACCTTTTTTAGAAGTCAAACTTGTCAGAGGATACATTCTATTGTTAGCTTCAGTGATAGGTTTCATTAGATTTTATTTTTTCCAAGTCGTAAAATATTGGGTTGTTTTACATTTAAGTTTGTCATGTGATATATACTCATTCGGGATTTTCTATTTCTTATCACATTAGTTTTTTGTTTAATTAAAGGCCTTTTTTCTTTTGGTTTTCTATTCATTTATTACCCTACCATGTTTTCTTTTGGAATTGATATCATTATTGTTTAGTCTTATAGTTAGTTTCTGCAGATAATCTGTTTATTTTGCATGAAATTTGCATTATTGCGGTGTCCTAATGCATTATTGTTTTCTTGGATGCAGTGTATAAATGGAGGATGATGCCAATGTAAGTTCATCTAACTCTTGACTTAGTTCTTTGTATGTTAAGACATTTACAATTGGCCCCTACATGGCTTCTTCTTTTAAATATATAATAACACAATATACTAGAGTTACATAAAGTTATGTACCGTGACTTTGTATTTATCTTGTACATTTTAGATCGTCTAAATCAAATATATTTTGGAGGCTTTAAGCCTTTAACAGTGTATACCGTAAAATATACATTTGGAATAATGGTCCACAAGACATAATTTTCTTTGCCAAATGTTGTCTGCTATGGATCTCAACTTTACTTATTTTTTGTTGCCATATAAGTTTTAGTTTCGTCTTTGTGAACTATTTTTTCTTTATTCTTCTTAAAAAAGGAAAAGAAAAACCTTCTTATATATCACTGACGGGGTATAAATGATGTCCAAAAGTTACAAGTGCACAACCAATCAAGTTATAATGTAAAAAGTTATCGATCCCACGTGGAAGGTGTTTATAAAAAATAATTAGAATCGGTTCTTATGTTGTGTGTGTGACAATTAGGAGTGATGAATGTGATTATAGAGAGATAGAGAGAGTGATTGTGTGTGAATAAGCACAAAATGAGATTGAGAATGGATATATAAAGAGTGGATATGATAAAAAGAATCAATGTAATCAAAAAGAAGAAAGAAAGATGAAGGAAATAAAATCAAGACCAATAAAAGAAAAAGCAAGAATTAAAGGAAAAAATACAAGAAAATAAAAGATGGAGGATTCAATTAAAAATATGAGGAATGTAGAATTGAATCCACTAGCTAATCTCACTTATAAAATGTGAATCATTCTCTTTTTATCATATTCTACTTTAGATTTATTAAGTATAGATTATCAAACCACTCAAAGAAAGTATAACCTATCAAATTATCATCCAAATAAAATTATTACTCATGAAAAGAATAACAATTAAATAGTAATTCCAAAAAAACTCTTGAATTCAATGTGATTCTATCTTAATAGGAATTCTAGAATTACTATTTAGTTGTTATTTTTTTTATGAGTAATAATTTTATTTGGATGATAATTTGATAGGTTATATTTTCCTTGAGTGGTTTGATAATCTATACTTAATAAATCTAAAGTAGAATATGATAAAAAGAGAATGATTCACCTTTTATAAATAAGATTAGCTAGTGGATTCAATTCTAGATTCCTTATATCTTTAATTGAATCCTTCATCTTTTACTTTCTTATTTTTTCCTTTAATTCTTGATTTTTCTTTTATTAGTCTTGATTTTATTTTCTTCATCTTTATTTCTTTTCTTTTTGATTACATTGATTCTTTTTATCACATCCACTCTTTATCTATCCATTCTCAATCTCATTTTGAGCTTATTCACACACAATCACTCTCTCAATCTCTTCATAATCACATTCATCACTCCTAATTATCACACACACAACATAATAACCGATTCTAATTATTTCTTACAAACATCTTCCTCGTGGGATCGATAACTTTTTATACTATAACTTAATTAGTTGTGCACTTGTAACTTTTGGACATCATTCATGCCCCGTCAAGTTTTTGGCGTTGTTGCCGGGGAATGTGTTTTAGTAGAATTTTAATTATTTTGGTTCTTTAACTTGTGTGTTTTCTTATGAAGGAACTACTTGGAACTTGAAGATCAAGAACTGGAGATCAATGATTTGAAGATTTGCTTGAGGTAAGTCTTCTATCTAGTATTTTCAATTCCACCCTCTAGTTAGTCTTCACAATTAGAGACAAGTAGGACTTAAAAAAAATTATTGTCGTCGATCATAATAAAATTCACCATCCACTTGAATAATTACTAATAAGATAATAATTCAAACAATATCTCCATTCTCACTTTTGTTTGATTGTTGACCATTAAAAAAAGATTTTTTTTACTATCTTTTTAGTCACTTTCAATTCCTATAGGGTTGCATTGCATATAATAGTAGGAATTCACCAAAGTGAATTGAGCATCTTGATTGGCACACACTTGAAAATATTATTAAGGGCAAAACCCTCTAATCAAGATAATGTGAGGGATTTCATCACCTTTTTCTTAGCCCACAAATCATTAATTCCTCACTACACAAACCCAAGCCTCTTAAAATTCATTAGATGTTAGCCCCTAACGACTCGAGCTCATTAAGGAACAATGAATCCCAAAGTGAACCGGTTCAAATTTTCTTGGATTAGTTGGTGCCTAAGGAAAAATTTAGGGATTACGTAAAACGCTCTGCAAAGAATGATATACTTAATTGATCTTTGATCTCCTTCTAGTACTATCCTTACCTGACTAACTGACCGAGTAAAACTTTGATATTTTCACTTAAGGAGTTTTTGGTTAGGAGCTGGTTTAGCTGAGTTTGGATTAACCCTAGAATTTAGAGTGATGAAAAGTGATTGTTTTTTATTTGTTTTTTTTTTCTTTTTTCCTTTTCTTCTCATAATCTTTAAAAAAACTAATTTTTATTTTTCTTAAAAAAAATTATAAAAAGAAATTGTTTTGGTGTATGCGAACGTGAATTAGGGACAACACAAATCATTTAATTCGCTTTGAACAAATTCAAAAAATGGTCTACAATAATCCACTGGTTCTTCAAAACATGTGTTACCCCAATTGGAATGCAATCACTTATTGCATTAAGCTCCCTGAAGCAAATGGAACAAAATTTGAGTTTCGACCACACTACATAAACATGCTTCCAAAATTACTTGGAAATGAATTAAAGACGCCTATATTTTTATCTCAGAATTTAAGAAAGTATGTCTTATGATCAAAATTAAAGAATTATTTGAAGATGCGATCAAACTCAGATTCATTCCATTTGCTCTCAAGGGCAAGGTAAAAAAATGGCTGTATAGCTTACTTACTGAACTTAGATTCTTGATTTTAGAAGGTTTGTCTTCTAACAATCAATACCTTTTTTACAATTTCCTTAAACCCAAGATTTATGGTTGAGGTATAAATTTGGTTATTTATTTTCCAAGACTCTGAGTTCATCAAGAAATAGTTCTTCAAATGTTGTGTTCAAGAAGCATGAATTTAACACAGTGTCCTTATTCTGCAAAACCTGATCTGTTTTTTCTAACAATTTTAGCTTTTCATCAAAAGTTTCCTCAAAACTTGGATCTGACTGATCATCTTCTTCTTCTGGACTTTCCTGAATGTAATTTATTTCTGGAGGTTGATTATTCAGTTGGTTCCCTGGATTGAAAATTTTAAGATCAGCAGTCAAATTCCCAAAGGACAGCTTCATTTGACCAGTTCTACAATTAATGAGAGAACTGAAAGTGGCTAAGAATGATCGTCCTAAGATGACATATATCTGTCCTTTGGGATTAGAAACGGGTTATGTTTCCAATATTACAAAATCCACTAGAAAAATAAAATTCCCAACTTTAATCAGAACATCCTCTATCTCACCCATGTGGACCTTGACAGATCTATCAGCTAACTGTAAGGTGCATCGGGTTGGTTTCAGTTCACCCACACCTAGTTGCTAGTAGACTGAATAAAGAAGCAAATTAACACTGGCCCCCTAAGTCTAAAAGCGTCTTATCAATGTGAGTATTACCAATGACACATGAAATGATGGGAGAACCTGGATCTTTACGTTTTAAAGGTATTGGCTTTGAGAGCATATCACTGATATTAGTAGCAAAAAAGATTTTCTTCGAAACATTTATTCTTCTCTTCTTAGTGCATATTTCTTTTTAAAATTTAGCATGATATGAGATTTGTTCAATTACATTTAAGAGAGGAATGTTGATCTTAACTTGTTTGAAAGTTTTTAGGATATTCTCCTCCTGAGGTTTTCCTAGGTCCGGGTCTATCTGGGAAGGGAGCAACTGGTCTAAACCTATCAAAAGTAGGTTCAAGTTCGGGTTCAGGTTCTTTGTCATCTGAGAGGGATGATTATTGAATAGAGTCATTAGAAGGAGAAGGAATTTGTTCTGGATCAAAAGCTTGACTTGGAGGTGTTCTCACTTGATTATCGACTTGTTTTCCTGACCGTAGCGAATTGCATTCACTTGAGCTTCATAGATGAACTAGATCCTGTGTCCTTAGTGTTGATCACGGGTTGACTCGAAAATTTTCATCTCTCTTTTACTCACGGCACTAGCTAGTTGATTAAGTTGGGTTTCTAATCTAACTATGGCTTGAGTGTTGGAGTTGAGTATTTGTCCGGTTGATTACATGAAGGAGTTCAAAGGGCTGGATGTTTGAGTCAACATATTCGTGGTTTGTGTAGAGGTCTTAATTATGGTTTCCAAACCTTTTTTCAGGACATTGAGACGTTTATCATGGTCTGAGTTGGGGGGAGTGTGAGTTACAATTTGATGACGAGGAGACTGATTTTGATATGACAGATTGGGTTGTTGAAAGTTTGGTTGAGAACTGAAAGGAACTGTGTTTTCCCTAGGAAATTGTTGGTTTGAAGTGGAAATAAAAATTTGATTTCCAGAGAGATATTCTTGATTCCATGCAAAATTAGAGTGATTTCTCCAATCTGGGTTGTAGTTTGAGAAAATGGATCATTCGCAGGACGTTGGAATGCAACGTTAACCTATCCTAGTGGTTGATTGTTTTCCAAGAGAGGTTGGAATGCAACGTTAACATGTCCTAGTGGTTGATTGTTTTCCAAGAGAGGACATTCTTCTAAAACATGAGATGGTGAAAGATAGTTGTGATAACCTGAGGTAAAAACTTGATTCATTTGAGCTGGGGCTTTTTCTTTGATTTTTAGGGCTTCTAATCTGCGCATGATTGCGCATGATTGTAGTCATCTTAGCTTCAGATGCTATGTTCGATTCTAAGGAAAGATCATTGTACTTGGGTTGGGAAACTGATACAACTCTATCTTCACAGTGTTCCCACTGCATGGTTTTCTCAGATAGAATATCTAAAAATTTTCAAGCTTCGTCGACATTTTTCTTCATGAAATTCCCTCGACACATTGACTCTAAGAAAGTTTTTGAAGAATAATTCAATCATTCATAGATGATTTGGCATAATCACCATTTTTCGAGACCATAGTGAGGACATTGAATAAGAATGTACTTGAATCGGTCAAAATACTTCCAGAAAGATTCTCCTGGGACAATTTTAAAATTTTGAATGTTTCTAAGCTTAACCATTTTATGAATTGGGAAAATTTTCTTAAGAAACAGTAAAACACGGTGACAAATTCATCCCAAGTTGAGATGGAATTTGTAGGTAAGCTATATAGTCATTTTTTTGCCTTGTCCTTAAGAGCAAATAGAATGAATCTGAGTTTGATTGCATCTTCAGGTAATTCTCTAATTTTGATCATAAGACATACTTGCTTAAATTCTGAGATAAAAATATAGGCGTCTTCAGTTTTATTTTCGAGAAAGTTTGGAAGCATGTTTATGTAGTGTGGTCGAAGGTCAAAATTTGTTTCATTTGCTTCAGAGAGTTTAATGCAAGAAGGGATTGCATTCCTATTGGGGTAACACATGTCTTGAAGAACCGATGGATTATTGTAGGTAATTTTTTGAATTTGTTCAAAACGAATTAAATGATTTGTGTTGTCCTTAATCCACATTCCCATACACCAGAACAATTTCTTTTTATAATTTTTTTAAGAAAAATAAAAGTTAGTTTTTTTTAAAGATTATGAGAAGAAAAGGAAAAAGTAAAACAGATAAAAAACAATCACTTTTCATCATTCTAAACTCTAGGGTTAAGCCAAACTCAGCTAGACCAGCTCCTAACCAAAAACTCCTTAAGTGAAAAGATCAAAGTTTTACTCGGCCAGTTAGCCAGGTAAGGATAGTACTAGAGGGAGATCAAAGATCAATTAAGTACAACGTTCCTTGCGGAACGTTTTACGTAATCCCTAAATTTTTTCTTAGACACCAACTAATCCAAGAAAATTTAAACCGGTTCACTTTGGAATTCCTTGTTCCTTAATGAGCTCGAGTCCTTAGGGGCCAACATCTAATGAATTTTAAGAGGTTTGAGTTTGTGTAGTGATAAATTAATGATTTATGAGCTAATGAAATGGTGATGAAATCCCTCACCTTATTTTGATTAGGGGGTTTTGTCCTTAAGAATATTTTAAAATGTGTGCCAATAAAGATGCTCAAATTACTTTGATGAATTCCTACTATTATATGCAATACAATCCTAGGAATTGAAAGCGACTAAAAAGATGGTAAAAAAAATCTTTTTTTATTATGATCAACAATCAAACAAAAGTGAGAAGGGAGATATTGTTTGAACTATTATTTTGTTAGTAATTATTCAAGTGGAGGATGAATTTTATTATGGTTGACGAAAATAAATTTTTTTAAAGTCCTACTTGTCTCTAATTGTGAAGACTAACTAGAAGGTGGAATTGAAAATACTAGATAGAAGACTTATCTCAAGCAAATCTTCAAAATCATCGATCTCTAATTCTTGATCTTCAAGCTCTAAGTGGTTCCTTCACAAGAAAACACACAAGTTAAAGAACCAAAATAATTAAAATCCTACTAAAACATCTTCCCTGGCAACGACGCCAAAAACTTGACGGGGCATAAATGATGTCCAAAAGTTACAAGTGCACAACCAGTTAAGTTATAGTATAAAAAGTTATCGATCCCACGAGTAAGGTGTTTGTAAAAAATAATTAGAATCGATTATTATGTTGTGTGTGTGACAATTAGGAGTGATGAATGTGATTATAGAGAGATAGAGGGAGTGTTTGTGTGTGAATAAACACAAAATGTGATTGAGAATGGATAGATAAAGAGTGGATGTGATAAAAAGAATCAATGTAATCAAAAATAAAAGAAAGAAAGATGAAGAAAATAAAATCAAGACCAATAAAAGAAAAAAAATCAAGAATTAAAGGAAAAAAACAAGAAAGTAAAAGATGGAGGATTCAATTAAAGATATGAAGAATCTAGTATTGAATCCACTAGCTAATCTCACTTATAAAATATGAATAATTTTTCTTTTTATTATATTCTATTTTAGATTTATTAAGTATAGATTATCAAACCACTCAAGAAAAGTATAACCTATAAAATTATTACTCATGAAAAGAATAACAACTAAATAGTAATTCTAGAATTCCTTCTACCAAGTAGTTTTTTAGTTGAATATCCTAAACATGAACAATTTAAGCATAAGAGAATGATTAACAAATTATAAAAGAAATAAAGCTAGTTTCATGCAATTTCTAGAATCCTATGAGTAATAATTCCACATAAAAAGAAAAGGCAATTCCTTAGAGGGTTCTAGCCTCGAGGTGAATCAAATAAAATAAAAATTAAATAAAATAAAAACTAATCCCAATATGGTTCTAGCCTCAAGGCGAATAGTGCAAGAAAATAAAAATCTAAACTACAATTTGTAAGAACTAAACTACAAAATAAATTGTAAGAATTAAATACGAGAAAATGAAAGTAAATCTACTCTATAAGCATGAAAATAAATATAAAGCAAGAGGGTTCTAACCTCTTGGCTATTTAACAAGAAAATAAAGCAAAAGATAAAAATATTAACAAAGAGAAAATTTACATCCCGAGAGGGTTCTAGCCTCAAGGCGAAAGCAAACCTCCATCTTCATCTTCATCTTCGTCATCAAATAAAGTGAAGAAAAGAAAAATATGAAGATGTGAAAAAATTCTTTTATTAATTGCAACAAAAAATTATAATTTTGGAAGGTCTTCTCAATTAAGAGTAACCATTCTCTCCAAATGGAGTTACAAAATTTTTCACACCCTCAACCCCTTACTCTCTACCCTTATTTATATCCTACAGCAATGAATGAGAGCTCTTGGATTAGACTTGAGCCCCAAGCCACTCAAAATCAGCCATTAATCTCGCTACAGGAAAAGTGCATCGATGCATGCACCGATGCTAGTATCGATGCCCATTGTATCCAAATTCTGACTTCACAAATGGCTTCGTCTTGTCGAGATAGGTGATTTTTATATATTATATGTTAAATTCCGTCTTCCGGATTGGGAGATATCGTCGTTTCTTTGTGGCCAACCATCTTGAATATGATTTTTTTTCATATTGGAATTTTTTTTTTCTTCGACTTCTATAGGCTACTCGGCTTGATTCTGGGCTTCAATAAAATGTTACAAAATGGGAACGTTTGGGCTTTTATTTATTATTTCTTCATTAACCTAAAATTTAAAATAAAAATAATTATTAGTGGTATACATATTTATGTAAAATAGATAATGAGAGTATAAATTATAATAAAATGTGATTATCAATCACTTTAGTTTAGCTACGAATTCCTGTGGTTAACATTTCTATGTCCTGTGAGGTCTCATTTGTTCAATAACCTCTTATTTTGTTTTCCCCTTTGATTTTATCTTCCTAACTTCCCAGAGACACATATAAATACCCACACTCTTATTATTTGCTCGATAAGTTTATTCGGCTATCCTCCTTGTTATGCAAGTCAATCTCAAAAATTTCTCTGGTTTAATATATCGAATGTGGGCCCCATTTCCCCCCTCTTTTTTTGTACACCATACTTACAGACATGGTTACATTGTCCTTCAGTTTAATTGCTTAGTAAAAACTTTGTCCCTCAGTTTTCACCCTATGGTTTTTATTTATTAATGTTTCCGTGCATCATCAGCAGTGTGAATAGATAACAAGTTTTATTACTGAACTTCTTCAATCAAAAAATAGTAGCACATGTATGTTTACTGTCATGGACATCAAAGTTGCCCTTCTAAATGCTTGTTGCATCTAAATCTCACTTTCTTTCACTTGAGAAGTTCCTATGCTTCTTATGCAATGTGTCCCCTTGTGTTTATATGTCTTCATCCACATAGCTAACTTTTTGATTATTGTTCGTGAAATAGTGTTATAGTTCTAAAATATAGTTTGACAACATCTTTGGATATGCTTCTTTGCTTAAATGCCCCCATTCTGTAATTGAAAACTGATTCTTCAAAAAATAGTTGCATATTTAATTTCAAACTACATTTGTAAACTTAGCAAGTTTTGCCTCACTATTAATAACGACTGAAAGACGTCGCCAAGTGAAACACGACGCCAAGTGGAAGCTTTTACGTTAACTACTAGAAGAAGCATGAAACTAAACCTGCCATAGTTCTATAATTTCACTTGGCGTGCAGCAGAGTACAACAACTGGTAACATTTCTATCAGGTGCATTTGTTGTGTTCTATTTTCATAATGGTTATTCGTAGCACACAGAAGTTAGCTTATTTCCTCGTCTGACTGAATCTGTTCATTACTAAGTTGTTATATACTGTCCTAATTCTTTCTTTGACAGGCTGCAAAGAAAGAGGAAGAGGAATTCAATACGGGACCTCTCTCTGTTCTGGCGATGAGCGTAAAGAATAACACCCAGGTAAGGCATATGTGCCTTCCCTCTTACATTTTTATATGAAGCCAGTATAGTATTTATGTTATTCCCGATCTCCAGAGAATTCACTTTCCAAATTCTTGCTTTTATTGGAAAAAATTATAATGGATGCTGATTATATTTTGTGCTGCAACCAGTTCAGAGTGTAATGGTTTTCAGAACCGAGTAATAGCAAGTGATGATATGGCTTACTTAGAGCAAAATAATGCTATATGATGAGGATTTTCTCTTTCATTTTTATACGAAGCCAGGAATATCTGTTTCCATCCCCGATCTTCAGAGAAGTCAAGTCGAAATTCTTGCTTCCATTGGGGAAAAAATGATGATGGATGCTGATTGTATTTTATGCTATAACCAGTTCAGAAAGTAATGGTTATTAGAATCAAGTAATAGCAAGTGATGACATCCTTAGAGCAAAATATTGCTTTAGGATGAGGATTTTTCTCTTTTATTTTGCTGGACCAATGCACATGAAATAGCATAGTGATTAAGTTTGGGGTCATATAATGCCAATGGAAAAAGATTTTCTCATTTTCATTTTGCCTAACTAGCAAATAGCTTCATATGTTACACCTCTTTAATAAAAAAATTCTTAACTTAGAAAGAAGCTTAACTCTTCTACATGTAATTTTCTGTCCAGGTGCTGATCAATTGCCGTAACAACAAGAAACTTCTCGGTCGTGTCAGGGCTTTTGACCGCCACTGCAACATGGTTCTGGAAAACGTAAGAGAAATGTGGACTGAGGTATCTTAAAACCCCGACTTTTTGCCTAGTAATTTTTAGATTCATTTATATCATGTATTTCTCTTTCTCGTGATTAATGTTCTGGTGGTTTGTAGATTCCAAAAACTGGGAAGGGTAAGAAGAAAGCACTCCCCGTTAACAAGGACAGATTCATCAGTAAGATGTTTCTTCGAGGGGATTCAGTTATCATTGTTCTCAGGAATCCTAAATGAGGACTAGAATGTATATTTCAGAGTAAAAGGAAGCACTTCGTTGAACTTTTTGAAAACAGGAGAACCTAATTAGCTGAAAATAAAAAATTGTCATTTGATGCTGGCAGGGTTATGGAAGGAATGCATTATGTAGTAGGTATTGGTTTGTATCTTGGTAGCAAATGGTTGTAGCTTTGAGCATACCTTGTAATACTTCACTGTGCTGACCCTCTGATCTTTAACTAGCATGTTACTTTTGTTAAGTACCATATTCTGTGCATGTTGGTCAATTACTAGATCTATATTTTACTTCTGTTCTCCCATAGAATTTTTTATTCTTTTTATCTATTATACTAGTGTGTACCCCGTGCAAAGCACGACCTCATGTTTTTTTAAGCATTGCATTTTGAATATTGCCTCCCTTCAAGGTTTAATACATTTGATTTGATTGTTGTATGTTTAAAATAAAAAATAATATCTACTGCTCTATATTTAAAAGGGTGCTGTTCATAATACAGTAAATTACTATAGTATAAATAGTAAATTTACTCTCTACTTTGAGAACCCAAAAATTTATTGTTTATGCTATAGTATTATCATAGTATTTGCTGTACCTTGAACAATAAATCTTAGATTAAGTATAGAGTAGTAGATTAGATTTTTTGTACCGCACGGAGATACATCTGAAATCTGTAGAGATGCGCGGTGCTAAGCCAGATATATTTCCTTAAGATTTTGAGAAAGTTCAAGATCTGCCTCATAATATTGCGTCCGGAGTATTCATAGAGGATACAAGAATAGCTCAAATCTGTAAGGAATCATTATTTGTTGGTAAAGGTTTAGTGCAATACCAATCCTAATTCTTGAATGTTCCCTATTTGCTGAGTTGTGCTCATCTTGAATTTTACTAGGCAATAAATGTCCAAGAGGAAAGAACTACTTGCTCGTTTATTAACTCTGGGATGACTCTAGGAAAATAGGAGGTTTATTGATGTTTATCGAATTGACAAGTCTTACGGTCCGAAGATTTGCCGCGACTCAGATTCAGGTCGTATCTCTGTGGAATCTATGGTAACGTTTGTCTCAACTGACGGTGAATACGCAAAGGCAAGGTCATACTCAAGCAAGCAACTTGATTAGGATTGCTATTAATATAGTATAAGCCTCTAAAACTCATGCCCTATTATAATCATTCTCCTCGTGCCAATTTCCTTAGACACACAATGGTCGTGGACTTTCTTCTTAAAAAAAGGGGTGTAATTTGCCATCAAATAACGCTTGGTTGCACTCAAAATTTACATCATTTTTAATAAATAACCCAAAATTTACATCATTTTTAGTTCATGTCCTAAAGTTCTTTTTGCTCAAATGCCCTAGTTTAAAAAAAATTAACTTTAATGCCTCCTCTTAAGTAGTTTTAGCATGTCAATGTTTTTATTAACCTGTAGAGTATTTTTTAGGCAAAAGCTTTTTGGGTGTCAAAATTAATGGTGTAAACTTTGGGGCACCTAGCATAAATAACTCATAGTTTACACACACACACAAACCACATTTGAAATAGGGTCATCCTATAGAAACCATATTTAATTGTTAATCTATACATAAACCACTTTTAATGAGCTTTTTTTTTGCAATCAACCTTGCAAACTTTCTAGTTAAGATTTTTCGGAAATCGACCCCACCTAAGCTCAATTAAAGATCAACTCTCTAATATACTTGTATTTAACAGCTAATCCTACCTAAGCTCAATTAAAGATCAACTCTCTAATATACTTGTATTTAACAGCTAATTATTTTAGCAAATCCAAAAAATCTTTGACTTAAAAGTGAGTCCAGATGGTTGATGGTAATAAAAAATCACTGAAATGCAGTTTACTTTTAAATTGACAATCAAAAGTAGTTCCTGTGGAATGACCCTATTTTAAAGGTGGTTTCTAGAAAAAGTAGAACACTTTCAATAGTAATATTATGGTCTAGTTGAATGACAATGTCCACTCAAACTAGAGCTTTACTGGTTAGGATTCAAATTCTTTCAATGGTTTAACTCATAATAATTAATGGAGATAACGTCTAGAGAGACGTGAGAGCAAGAAGGGGGAAAAGGGGTATCAGAAAATAAAACAAACGTGAGAGGTGCACTACATACACACCGCCATAACGAAAGAATACATGCAAACATGCATATCATCTTGCTACGATATAAATACATGCATATATCCCTCTATAACGAAGGAATACATACATATCATCCGGTTTGCTACAATATTCATGCATACATATTATCCCGCTACAACGAAGGAGTACATACATATCATCTGGCTACAAGGATAACAAAATATACATATTGAACAAGAATAACTTGTGTGACATTTACATATCGCCCTTCTCCTTCAACAATGCAAAATATGTTGAAAACTGATTCAAAGATTTGTTATTTTACTGATTTTTCTGTTATTAGGTT